>UCOH01010182.1:0-23758 GCA_900474275.1 Synergus japonicus
GATAGAGATAGGTAGTTATGAGGTTCGAAATCAGGGATTAAAACGTAGCAAACTTCATAATTTAAAAGAGCCTTTTCACACGATTGTAAAGCACCAACATACCTAACTTTGAATTTTAGTTTAAAAAAAAAATGAATTCGACACACCTATTTTTTCAGGACCATGGCGTTCGAAGATTTTCAAAATTGTCAAAACAATATTTCTAGAATATATTTTGACAAAGTATATATCGAGGAATATATTTTACGTATGCAAAATGTGCATTTTGTGTTCAAAACATTATACGCGGACTGAATACTTTGGAGAAATTTGTTCAATTCGAATTTACATTTCATATAACCCAACTATCTGACACTGACACTTCGTACCCCAAGTAGTGGATACTTCGTACACCAAGTAGTAGATACTTCGTACCCTATACATCAGTGTTATATTTACACTTTGTTTTTTCTGTGTAGGTACTTACTGCCGTCCCATTTACCAAGTGATTTTATAGTTCCGATCTTTGTATATCCTAATTCTAAGTTTGTGAGTTGGCAATGTCATATAATCTATGCGCATTTGGCGTATATCATATTGAAATTATAATAAATACATACAAATTATTTTGTAAAGTCTCTTGGAATTATGAAGTTTCAATTATTTATAATATGCAAATTGTTTTAGAACGAAGCTCTTTAATTTGTATATTATTCTTTCATTTAAAATGATTAATTTCTGTAAATCAAACTTTATAAAATTTTTCAATTTGACCTTAAATATGATGAGTTTTTTAGTTATAAATATTTAGGCAAATTTGAAATGTGAAATTTTATTTGTAAAATATGTTAAGTTACTACTTAATCGGCTTCATTACAACTTGGCATGAATACGAAACTAACATAACTTCATATCTTTATTTTTAACAAGCGAAGTAGACATTTTGCAACAAAAAAATTTAAAACGTGTGAAGTATCCTAATAAACGATTGTCAAGTTTCTCTTCCAATATTGGAAATGGCAGAAAAGCAACGAAGTCTTTCGAAGTAAGAAAAGTTAACACAAAAATTATCAAGAAAAAACTTATTGCTAATAAGGAAAAGGCCAAAAAAGAACAATATAAGAATATTTTTAAAAGACAGGATTAGTTAATGAGAAACCGAAGTCCGATTAATTCTGAATCGTCAGAAAATGAAGATCTATCACTTCAAGGATTTGAAAATAATATTCGGATTGAAAGTTATGACAAGTATTTATGCATTAATTTGCTGATTATGTACATTTCAATTTTACTTCAAAATAAATAATTTTCTTCTTCATGAATAGCTACAGAAACAGAAGTCTCTTTTGCGAATACAAATAATGTATCATTTCAATCCGCTGATACTGTTTTAGTCTTAGAAGACTTCGATATAGAAGAAGATAATGGTTGGTAGCACAAATTTTTTTCCACAAAATGTAAGATATGAAAATAATTGATTTTACACATGTTGTATATTGCTTTACTTTTAGGTAATGCAATTAGTAATGAAACGAGACGAGCAATAGCAGAAAATTCTGGAAATCCGCGTACTTCAAGTGCCATTGAAGATTATGGGCGTCACATTAAAGATGATGAGGATCGAGTGAGTAGGAATTTGCTATCACCAAACGTTAACTTTATACATATCTTTATAATATTTTAATTTGATGTAAACCTCTTTTTCCAAAAGGTACACCTCGGTCTAAATTTTTATGTCTATAAGGATGTTTACGAGTTTATGAAGAAAAAAAATGACTCTAAATTTGTTAGACCTGTCACATATATTTTGGGGCACGGAAACTCTTAAAAACAGGTGCCTTGACAAAACGAAACTAAAGCCTGTAAAACAAAACGATGGTTCTTATTCAAGTAATGAGCTGAGAAAAGAGTTGACACCTGAAAAATATAAAGTGATTCAAGGTAAAATGAGAATATATATTTAATATAATTTATTGTTGAATGCTTTTTAATTTAATATAGAAAATTCTTAAAGTTTTCGATAATGTTTTCAATTTAACAATTCATAATTTTCATCAATAAAATTAATTTAAAAAAACATAATTTCAATTATAGTGTTCAAAATTGAAAATTTTGCACTGAAATTTTAAAAAAGTATTTCCTTTTTTTAACTTGAAATTTTTGAACACCGTATTTCTGTCTTGTCTTTTATAGTAATTAAATTGGGCAAATATCAACTTCTTTAGAAATTAGTAGAAAGACAGATAGTACGTTACGCGCTATCTAATGGGAAAAGTGGAATATTTGATTTTCTCTTTACAATTATAATTATAATTTTTAGTTTATATTGCAGATTTGCTTTATGATAAAATCACAAAATCTGGAGTCGAAGGTTTTAAGCGTAAGGGCAGAATGCAACTGTTGCCTAGTCGATTATCTAAATCCAATTCGAAGAATCGTTTTACGACCAAATCTGGTCGGCGCCAAGCTCGGTCACTCGTTTCTTTAAAATAACAAAGTCAAACGATATTTAATTTCCTAGACCTAACAGTTTGTCAAGTATCTTAATTTATTACTTCTATACTAACGATAGTTCTCTTTTAGCACTACGTAAATGTCATAATACATTCATTTTTAATTTTCAAAATCAGATTATGTAACGCTCTGTGTATTATTTACAACACTAGTTTACTTTAAGATAGTTCTTTACTCCCACTACTTTGGTTGAGATCCGATAGGGGCCTACAGGGCCACTCTGTAGGCAGCGTTAGATTAGTTGCGTCTTAGTTACGACGGACCCTTCGTGCGTCCTAAATCTTTGTAAACCCTTAAAGTGAATAAACAATAATAATCTAACTATACGTATTTTAATTATTATTGTTGTTAAATAAGCAACTATTAAAAGTACCCGTGACATTTTTGGCGATCCTGCCAGGATCCGTCGAAACAACTTTACGAAATCAAGACTCGACAGATTCTCAAAAAAAAAAAGAAACTGGTGTGATAAGTGATAAGTGCGAATTTCTGTCAGAATCTACGGACTTCCATTCGATAAATGGCCAGTAAGTTCTTCTGGTAAAACTTGCAGTTGAATTAAGTAGACTCAATCCTACGTAAACCAGAAGAAACCGAAAACCCGAAATTAAAACCTTTATTTTTTGGGAACGTCGATCTAGACTGTAAATCCTCGAGTGCGCAATCAAGCGGTAAAATCTCAGAAAAAGAAGCCTTTTGCTGGAAGCAAGTGTCCACGGCCACCACCATTCAGCAACAGCAGACGAGGTACGCCAAGTTCGAAGAAAAGGTTTGAATTATCTTTTAAGGTAGTATTTACTCTTGCGTATATTCCGTACAATCAGATTTAAACAAACGATTTTTGTAACACGATAGTAAAAAGAATAATTTTAGGATAACATTTACCGCGAAAATCTGCGTGAGTTCCCTTCCTCATTTCTCCCCCCATTCAAAGAATACATAATTAAATTTAAAAAAAAAGAATGTCGAACGAGCTAAAAGAAACTCAATTAGCTGCAGTAAATGATTTGTAGCTGATAATTAATCAACTGAAGCAGCTATAGGCTGGGCAAGATACTCTAGTTGAGAGTATCCAACTTTTAAATAAAGAAAACGAAAAAAGAGTCGACGAAATAAAAATGCTAGGCGAGAGGAAAGGCACACTGTTGACCGAGGACGAAAGTGCACCCGGCCCGGAACCAGATAGAGAGGTACAGTTCGCGTCAGATAACGAAGTGATAAACAACCGGTCCAATAGAGGTTTAGATAATTTTGTAAATGGCCCGCCTAGACAAGGAACACATGGCTCGCATACCAGAGTTTCCCCACAGCAAACAGGACTGGTTGCACGGGTAAAGGTGCTGTATTAAAATTGTATCATTCATATAAAATTTGTTTATTCAAATTAAGTTAGAGACTAAGTTACAAGTGAGTGGTTAAACTAGAATGTTCTAAATACGCGAAACAGGGTACAAGTACAAACCCGGTCGTACTCTGGTCAAGGGTCGTTTTAGACTGACGAATTAGTATCTAAGAAGTAGTGCTAAGACTTAAGTGCTAGATTCCAACGTTGCCAAAAAGGTAGAGGTAAAGAGCATTTCAAATTTATAAATTATTAGAAATACTGGCAACCCTGGATTGTACCCGAAGTAATGAGTAGGACCGGTGGACGGCTGTGAGTCCTCTAAGTTTATTGCGGGAGGATTATCTTATGGCTTGTACGTGCCGATGAGCCGATTGACCAATCTTAAAGGTTCCTTAACTAGGGATGGAAAGATGCTAAGTTTATTGCTTAAAAACGTGCAGTACATCAAAAATAACCCTGAAAATATAAAATTTAGAAAGCTGCAAGAAAATGTTTCCGAGCAGATGTGCAGTATTTAGGAAGAGAATTACAGACTAGAAATTCAAGGTTCCGTTGAAACAGTAAAATGATTCACTCTGTCAAACAAGGAATTATACATGCAAAAGACGTGATTAAAAGGATAGAGGTTCTTAACGGGCGCGATGACATGGGCGTGCACGATTTTATCAGGAGCGTAAAGAGAGCTCGTATGCGTTGTTCTCAGCCTGAACTTTTATTCGACTTTATAATTGCAGAGAAAATTACAGATCATGCCAAAAGATCAATTAGACAAGCGACAATAGATACATATGACGATCTATTTAACATTTTGAGTTAGTAGGGGCTACATTTGTAGCCCCTACAAACTCCCTGGTATAGAAGTCGGCTGGAAAATTGTCGTCAAAATAATGACACCGTTCAGAATTATAGTATGAGATTTAGACAATTACTGAACGAACTTAATTACGCCATACTAGCTGAACATCAACGACCTACAGAAAGAAGTATAGCCCTTAAAATAGAAGAGCGTACTTCTATAAAGAGATATATAATGAACTTGCGTGACGAAATAAGCACACAAGTACGACCCTTGCGGCCAGCCACGTTCGCTCAGGCTATTCAGGATTCCATGGAAGCCGAAGCCTGGTATCGGGAAAGATTGAGGAATAGAGTATTCGTCATGGCAAGGTCAACCCCAGCACGACCCAACAACTCACATTCAATACAAAAACCAACCCATATTAACGCACCCAACGCATATAGATCTTCATGCGAGAACCCACCAAACCATGGACTTCCCCTGCAAAAAAGAGCTCAAATGCAATATTTTATTTGCAAAAAAATAGGGCACCTTTAGAGTCAATGTCCGAATAAAACCACTCAGGGTTTTCAGCAAGGATCTTACGCCAATCGTCCTCCGCAGCGAGTGAATACGGTAGAAAGTCAGGAAAACGACGAAGGGCGACGTCAAGGAGCACCGCGAAGAGGAGAACCTTCAAGTCGAGTATCCGCAATATCCGGAAGAAGACTACAATCAGTCCTCATTCGAGCAGATGGATTACGAGATATCAGACTATTGGTCGACTCAGGATCTTCTATAAATCTGCTGAAGACACAACACGTTCCTAAATGCGTGAAGAAAATTGCAAAAGTTAAGACATTCTTTATGGGACGTGATTCACGTGAGTCTAACTACGAGGAAGTAATTCACTATTTAGGAACATCACATAATTTCCACATAGTTCAGGAAGATTTTCCCATATGGGAAGATGGCATAACGGGATTACGCTTTTTACATCAGTATAGGTACAATCTCACTAATAATGCCTTGTATTTGAACAACACGAAGCATGAACTGATAGATGACGGTATAATTATACCGTCAAACACCGTGCAGTTAGTTAAATTTCAAGTCTAATCAAATAACGAAAGCGCGGTTCTAATAAACAATAAGTATTTACTGGACTCTATTCACAGGATAACAGATCAGAATATAAAAATACCCTTATCAAACCCTACCTCTGAATATAAAACATATCAGACCTAATTCGACATTAGGCCAACCAAACTTGAATTTCAGGAAGGTCCCGTGCGGTATATAACGGAACAAGAACTCTTCGATAGAACCCAGAAGGTATTAAATTGTTCCCGCTTGGATCACCTGGAAAGTGAAGTGAAGGAATCCATTGGCCTTGCCTTGCAATAGGTCTGCTTCACATAAAATTGTACTTAGGGAGGATAAAATTATAAACATTAAGAGTTATAGACCACCAAAGTGTCACAAGAAGGAGATCCACGTGCAGACTAAGGATCAACTCGCCAAGGGCATTATAAAAGACTCCGACTCACCCTTCAATTCGCCTATATGGGTGGTACCAAAAAAAGCCGATGCATAAGGTAAAAAGAAATGGCGTATAGTCATTGATTTTAGAAAACTCAATGCATATATGGACTAGTTCAGGATTCCATCAGATCCCTATGGATCCTAATTCCAGGAAGTATATAGCCTTCTCAACACCAGACGGATATTTTGAGTTTCAACGTATGTCCTTTGAACCGAAAAACGCGCTAGCAACGTTCCAAAGGATAACGCCTTACGAGGATTGATTGGAAAAATATGTTTCGCATATTTGGACATCATTGTATTTGGATCAACCCTAGAGGAGCACAACAAGAACCTTGTCATCCTTCTTGAAAGACTGCGACAAACTGGATTGAGACTTCAACCAGATAAGTACGAGTACCTGAAACCGGAACTCGAGTATTTGGGACACGTGATAACCCCGAATGGAGTAAAACCTAATCCGAATAACATCATGGCGATTATGGAATTTAGATAGCCAAAAATACCAACTGACGTTAAAAATTTTCTCGGGTTATCGGGATACTATAGAAAATTCATACAGAATTACAGCACTATTGCCAAGCCCTTAACAGAACTCACAAAAGAAAAAAACCATTTTCACTGGACACCTCCGTGTCAGACTGCTTTCAATACACTCAAAACGGCACTGTGTTCCTTCCCAGTATTAAGATACCCAGACTATTCAAAAGAGTTCACACTGATCACGGATGCATCCAATGTAGGACTAGGAGCCGTGCTGTCTCAGGTGGGACATCCATGTTATTACATTTCAAGGACATTAAACGCTCCTGAACTAAATTATAGCACAACTGAAAAAGAACTCCTAGCCATAGTGTGGGCGGTGAGACGATTACGACAGTATCTATTGGGAAGAACTTTCAAAATATTGACAGACCATCAGGCGCTTACTTGTCTTTTTAATATAAAAGATCCTTCATCCCGACTGATGAGATGGAGATTCAAACTACAAATGCGCGTGGTATTGTACAATAATAGCGTCATAATAGTCCTAGGAGTATTATGGAGACAGAATCGTACAATCCGCGCCTAAAGTCATGTAAACTGTTACTTCCAGAACTAAAATGAGGCTGATAAAACGCGTAAATCATGCTTGCGTTACATACACATTTTTATATTCTCATCAGAAAGAATCTATTAGATTTGTGCAAAATTTGACCTCCCCCCCTTTTTTTTTGTCAAATCTCAACGTTTTATGACCCTCTGAACCCAAAAACCATGTTTTTACGAATGTGTCTCTCTTCTCTTGTCTAACAATTTTTTAAAATAAAATTTTAGTAAGATGACTAAATGCCAAACATCTGAAAAATCTTTGAACAAGTTTTGAGATATTAGTTGGGTAAATAAATCTTATAAATTTAATTAATTTATCAATACATGTTTTTAAGTTACACATATAGTGACAACATCCACCCACAAAAACAACTTGAAAATTGATTAGAATGTTGATATTAGACAAATCAAAGTTGATGCAAGATGTTTTGCTTTGATAGAATAAAATTAAATATAATTTTTATTGATTGAAAAAATAGCTAATGGTTGCTCTATGGAGAAGCAAATGCATTTCTAACTTCGTCATAATGAGGAAGCAAAGTTCTTAACAAGTGAGCACGAAAGCATATAAATATAGTTAAATGAAACACCCAAGATCTAATTCACAGCTAGTTTAATGTAGCTGAAGTATTCTGAGTTCTCAATGGGAACATCCTGAAGGGGCATTTAAAATTTTTTAATTTGCTATATTTTCTTTCCCTGTTTCCATAATCAGTCTCTCGGGAAGGTCTTGTAAAAGTGCAGGAAGATATATTATGTTGTAAGTTTATACGTCGCGAGGGAAGCGCGCAGTTTCTCTATTTGCCCAGTGTTCCGTTACAAAACATATTCAATGCACAATTTAAACTACCTAATAAAAATATTCGATTTTCTTTTTTCAGTGGAAAACTACAAACATTTTTCCCACGACAAACATTTGCATAAACTAAAAGTAATGAAATCCTTAGCACGATACAAGGAATCTTTGAGTAATCTTTTTATTCACAACTACACAATCAAACAATTCAATTTATTGTATAATATATTTTTTTCTTCATTACAATGATGAAGTAAATTATCTTATTTTTACTACCTGTGTGAAAATAGCCCCAGTTGATCCTTATACAACATCATTCCTGATCGGCAGCCAATAGGGAATCTTTGTTTTCGAAGATCCTAGTCGGGTTATAGTTAGGGGGCAAGTCAGGTATATTTTTATTCAGTTTCATAGTCGATAATATTCATCAAGTAATTAGAAGATTAAGCAAGCAGTACGCACTGATAATAGTGCTATCTTACAAAAATGACGATAGTTTATATAATGTTAAGAGTTAATTAATTATTTTTAGGTTTATTTTAAAACTGCAAGAAAATTGTGATGTTCCGGTTTTATTTGGGGTTGAGCCCCTCTATTTAATCTCGCTAACGCTTCAGTCGAGCCAGGGTCTATTTTTGGGATTAAATAAATAAAACTACCAGATTTTAATTTAAAAAGATGACAATAGGTTATATTTTGCTATAAGGTACATATCTAATTAAAGCTGTGTAAATTGATAAGAGGAACTTACGAACGTATCTGCGAAATCTAATTTACATTATTTAATGAGAAAAAAGCGGGTGAGGTTACGTAATTTACGTGTGAATTTAATATAAGCGAATAACCGTAAAGTATCAAATATTTGACTATGCTTTGTGTGAGAGAGAGAGAGTGAACAAGCGACGGCTTGGTGTGTATATTACTCCAGTAATTGTAAGCAAGGAGATTCTATGATGCTGCGTATCTTTTACGTTACGGTAACGGAAAGAGACGAGCATCGTCTCCTGAGCCTGTCTCTCTCGGAAAGCGGTTGCGGTACGGTATGGTGAGAAAGAGACGTTACGTTTTGTCCTTTTTTGCGGTTTCTCCCCTTACAGATGTTTGGTAGGTTCAGATGGACAGGATTTACCCCAGGGTGGGTTGATTTTGTGTCAACCACGGTCGTTTGCATAGGTCCGGGGACTCGTGGTAGGGGAAGTTTCCTTACGTAATTCAAAAAATTTCGCGAACTACCAGTAGAGCCCCCGGATCTGTGTATACGACTGTGGTATCAACACATCCTTTACCTTTTTATCTGGCCATGGTGGAAAGACTAGAGGTAGGTCAGGTGGTAGGTATAGATTAGTCCATAGTTTCAGTTGGCCATAATCTTAATTGGCCACAAAATCACTAAATTCGAAAACTCCGGTATAGGAGGATACTAGATGGCAATGCGCATTAGAAAGAATCTTAACGAATCTAACTAATTAAAACGCTGCTATTTTCGCCAACCTAACTCCTTTCTAGTCTTTACTTTAACAGTGTTTTTAAAATTTAGTAACTTATGGTAACTTTTAGTGATTTTTTGGTTAATTGAAATTATGGCGAACTGGAACTATGGACCAATCTATACCTACCGGTCAGGTTTGGGCTGACGTACCCTCTATGCCTGATTTGTTGTAACAGCTGCCTGTTTTATCGACATTATAAATATGGTAACTCCTTTTATTAGCGGGAAAATTTGAATTAAAATTATTATATAAAATAATGAGATTTTGGCAACACTAGGAAAAACGAGCAGTTCGGCTATAGAATTGTTATTTTAGATTATTCATAGGAAAAGGCTTTTACTCCCAGTAGCACGGTCATTTATTAGGGCATTTCTACATTCACCTAATCCGGGTCATTTACGACCAGGTATGATTTTATGGGCGTACGTACTTAGGACAGGCTTGGTCATTACAGCATCATTCTTCTATATTAATCCGTGCATAGTGGGTAAAACAATCATTAAATATTTTCGTTTTGCCTACCTACAGAATTCCCCAAATTGTGCATCTTTCCACCTCTCCTTATATTGTAACCCTCTCTCTAGTTTTACATACCTACTCTCTACCTCACTGTACTCTGGTTTTAATTTTGAGATTTAGATTTTTTCTTGGCTCTCGGCTTGGAAGGTTGTTCTCTCCCAAGTTCGGCGAAACCTCAAGTACGGTACTATTTGAATGTTCGAATCAGTCGAGTTGTCTTTTAAGAACGTGTATCTCACTTGTAAAATTAATCAGTGTGTTCTTGTTTTGAATATAAATTAGAATTTATCGAGTTTTGTGTGTTTGATTATTTCCTTCCTTAGGATAGTTGGATTTTCAAATCCTTCAAGTGGCAATACCTGCAGATTCAGATTCTGTGAGCAGATTCAACAGAAACAATTTCAAGCAATTTGAAATTTCGCGCCTTTTCTTATTAAGGCGCGTCACATTGTGGCCATGGTGGCGCCCTCTGGCCACGAATAGGATGGTACTGTCCCAGGTGGAAGTGTTTTCCCCAGATTGGAATCTTCTCCAATTTGGAATCTTTCTTAAGTTAGTCCAGGATAGGCCGGTTATGGACCGACGAATCCTTTGGCTAACTGTACGGCTGTAGTAGCACCTGCCAGTCGTACAGTAAGATTCATGCATACATAAATTATATTGTACACCCAGTAGACTTCTCCAGAAAAAGATGTCCAGGTTGATCCCGGTCGCTCTATTATGACGTCACCCGCTAGTAGAGAGACCAGCTTGGTTCACCGAATCAGACTTCGCTGCTCCTCGGCGAACTGACTGACCAGTGCTTGCGTTGCCCTGTCCGTGACGTAACCGAAGTGGGACAGAGAATGAAAGATGAAAATATGTAACGGGCCATAATACAGTTCGTTACAAAATTAACATAAAATATTTTTTTTTTTACAGTTTTCCCACTACTAGATAATAAATCTTTGTTTGCAAAGGATGCGCTGTAGAAGAAAAAAAACTTAATAACATTACTTTTAACACCATTATTGATGATCCAGAGAAAACTAATATTTAATTTAAAAATTTTGAACAACCAAAGATTCATCATAATCAACGTAAACAAAAATCACTAAAAGCCTATACGAAATTCAAAGCCATAGAATTAAAATTCCTTTTAGTGTACTCCGTTCCAGTACTTTTAAAAAGTCTGTTTAGGAAAAAACACTTTCTTACTGTATAAACACATTCTATTATATTATTTCACACCACCAACAGAATTTTGAGTTTTAAAAATATTTTTCTGAAAATCGTGGATAAAGCAAAATAATACCTACGCTTTTTGTTATAGCTGAAAGATTATTATGGTCAAATTTCATAAGTAATGAATCTTTATCATTTACATATGGGGCATTATTCCTCAAGTGTACCACTCTCAGAATTCGACTTTGTCTGATCTAACTCAAACTTGGGTAAAGTATAATCCTGCAAGGCAGAATTTTAGAGGAAAAAGATTTTTTCGATTGGATAAAAATTTACCGAGATAGGGGAGGGGGAATTTTTCGAATTTTGTCGATTTTTGTGCGGTTTCGTGCTATTTCGAAGGTCTATCGAATGGTTATAACCATTTTTTTTTAATTGAAAATTTGACCCATTTTTTTGAAAATAAAAATAGTTTTGACTTTTGCAGAAAAAAGGCATGCTTTATTTATTTTTTTTTCTCAAAATAAAGCTTATGTCTTTATCTTTCGATGATGTAAATTTCATCTTCCGTTTTTTGTTGCTTTCGAAAAATTAAATAAAGAGTAAAGCGCCGCGCCGACAGCGCTCGAGACTGCTGGTCTTCACGCTTGACGAAACTTCTTCGGACTCATTTATCGTATCAATTATGAATATTTATTATTTATTCAACTGCTCTCTGTATTGTACAGAGTTGAGACTGTCATGAAAGTTTTCTAATGCCTGCATTACAGTCATTGTAGGGACGTAATATTGAGCAAATAAATTTCTATCTAATAAATATACTGTAATACGTGGAAATAGTGTCATCGTGTACGCCATTATTGCGTTAGGTATAGAGTTCGATTTTATTTATAAGCTATTTTAAACATATCCTTCTTCCCCTTCTTTTTTCTGATTGCTTGCAACTTCTTAACTTTCTCATTTACTTAAAAATAAATTACTTGTTTGGTCTTTTAGATATTTTCTTTTCGGTATACTGTTCTCTGCATTATACAGGGTTGAGACTGTCATTAAAGTTTTCTAATGCCTACATTACGCTCATTGTAGGGACGTAATATTAAGGAAAATGACTATTTCCACGTATTACAATATATTTATTAGATAGAAATTTATTTCCTTAATATTACGTCCCTACAATGATTGTAATGCAGGCATTAGAACACTTTAATGACAGTCTCAACCCTGTACAATGCAGAGAGCAGTTTAATAAATAATAAATATTCATAATTGATACGAGAAATGAGTTCGAAGAAGTTCTGCCGAGCGAGAAGACCAGTAGTTTCGAGGATAAAGGACTGTTTAGGATACACTTAAGTATTTATAATTATAAGTAGTGATTTAGAATAAGTCATTTGAAATTGTTATGGTAAAGAAGAAAGTCGGCTTATCGGAACTGGTCGGTAACCGATATTAATTATTCTAGATTCCGTGTGCGTGCTAGCGTACTTGCAAGGGTGCGGTCTCCCGCTTGTTCTACTTCGTTTTGTAACTTTGTACAAGTAGCTGCTTTGTCCGTCGCTCTCTCGAGCACATATATTCTGTTGTGAAAATCTCTTTTCGAATACTTTCGGTTAGTAGAATGCTTTCTCGAGCATTCTTTTCGTGTTTTTCTCTCTCGAGCATTATTCAGTGAACATTATTCAGTGAATTGTTCTCTTGTACGGCCATTAGACAATTGTGGATGTATAATTTTGTGAAAGTGAAGACTTGGAGTGAGAATAAAGAGCTTTATATTCTAATTAAAGTTTCTTATTTACTGCATTCGACTTAATCACAAGTGCTCATCAGCGCTGTGATCCTGCGACCTAATTCCTAACAAGGACAATTGGTAATATTTGGACTAAACCATTAAAAAACTGGATAGGAAATGAGACTTAACAAGCTGGGAATTTAAGTGACAAAACTGGAACTTAGAATTAAATTGATCTTTCGTTTGATTTTCCAAGACTAGAAGTCAAAGCAAAATTGAAACGCAATCAATAAATGCTCCAAAATTAGAGGGAAACATAATAATTTTGGGTATTGGTCAAACAAATGCTAGAGAATCATACACGGAAAGAATTATTGTGGCAAATTTTGCCAAAGTTTCTGGGAGTGCACGATATGTGACCAGATCGATAAAATTTGCTTAATTTTTTGGAGATTTTTCCAATATCTTCTTATAAATTTTTGCCAAAAAGATTGGTAATTGGTTTAGGAATCTGACGCCAGACATTTACAAAATTGAATGGCATAACAAGCCAGAAAGATTGGCGCGTTTTATCAGACTATTTAGCAATAGTCAGCGTGCTCGAGTTGATCGAGTGAAGTGAGCTGAGCTCAGCATTTTACCACAGAAGTTTGGTAAAGTTTATTTGTACAAAATTTATATAATTCCTTTCGAAGAAGGAATTGGTTTTCCTATGGGAGTGGTATGTCTTGGACTTAGCTAGCGAAGAAAGAATTTTTTCGAAGTGTCAGAGCCGGTGCCATTTACAGTTTACATATTTTCCAATTCATTAGAATTCAGTGTTATCGATTGACTAAAAATGTATACATAAAATCTTAGCTTGCAATAATTGTTATTTAAAGTACCTTTGTTTAAAATTTGTGTCCTTTTAAAATAAATATTTTTCTCTTACAATACATGTTTAATAGCAATTGTTCAGATTTTGAACAGATTTGTAGGAATAATATTAAGGCGTAAATGAAATACTGCGATGGTGAACAAATTTGACTATCAGTTATAAAAGTGGCTGTAAATGTTACTGCCACCAAATGTTAGGTTGTGGCATTTAATGACTTTGTATAAAAAATCTGGTTTTTACAGTATTCATAAATCATCTTAAGGGACACTCGAGTTCGTTCTGTATCAGGAAAAGGAGCTAATAGTCACGTAGACAGTTTAGGGACCTAATTGCGGCAATAAAGCACTCCTATAAGGCCCTTCCGCAAAAACTAAGAATCTTAAGACTTTCTTACGATCTTTTCCAATGTTGTCATATTTTTCCACTTTCTTTTAAAATGTAATTTTTGTACAATGTGAAGGATAGAGACTTTTTGAAAGATCTTTAGGGTCAGTCGCCTTCTGACTTGGAATCTGTTAGCACGCACCGTATCGCACTTCCGAACACTTAACTTTTGTATCTTATATTTTGTACCGGACTTACAATTAGAATCAATTTGTATCTTTACTCATACTTAAATAAATATAGTGTTTAATAAGAATGTTTCTGATTCTTAATTAAAAACATAATCGAACAGTTCAACACTAGCAATGCAAGATATCTTGCATGCTTAACAGCGATAATATTTTTAAAATAATATTTTCAAACTACTTTGCAATGATAATAAATACATATAATTGCACTAATGCAATTCTAAATAAGTAAATAATTCAATTCCACAATAAATAAATAATTAAATAATGTTAAAATTAAAAAATAAAGTCATTTTTGAGAAAGAAAATTTTTAAAAGGCTACGAAAATTTTTTCCAAACTCAGGGTTACATTAATTTTTGATCTGGTACTGTTTCTTTCTCACAAGTAGTGATATTTTTACTCGATTAGTATATAAGAACCCAATAATCTACGGTCTTCAGAGCGTAGCGTGCAACATAGTATAAGATTTGTAAGCGTCATTGTATGTATAGCGTGTAAGATAGGTTATAATTGATAAGAAAAGAAGTTCGGTAGGTTATGTTGATATATATGTACAAAGTAAATTAACTGAGGATTAACTTCGTAGGCAAACATCTCCACTTTTTTACCATTCACCGAATGCTCCAAGTTAAAAACAGTTCGGTAAAATATGCCTCTATTCGCAGCTTCTTTTGCCAAACTGTCTGGCAAACTAGAGCTCAGTTCGGAGATGCATCTTTGCCTAACAGTCCGGTAAACTTTCCATTCCTAAAATGCATATCTTCCTACTTTTTCTTGTATAAAATGTCACATTAATCTATGTAAAAGTGGCTACAAATTTAAGTAACATATCCTATGATGGTCAGATATCGTGCACTGCCAACATAATCTGGTAAAATTTGCCAGAATAGTTCCCTCCGTGTAATTTTCTTAAAATATTAAAACTGAAAAAACAATCATAATTATCAATATTCACAATTAATAATTTATTATCAATTTTATAAATTAATCCAATCAGAGAAATTCCAATGGACTTGTGAGCCTAAATTCTTAGAAATTGATAAATCACCATAATATCAAACCAAAACTAAAAGGCCTCACAATGCAAAAAGGAATTTATCCTCTTGAATATCGAACAAATTACCTCAACTGAATCAATCAGGAACACAAAGTAAACAAATATAACACTCTTCTTTCAAGGAAACTCGATAAAATTACAAAAATTCACGGAGACAAATATCGGAGTTACTTATTTGGAGACCACAGAACGAAAGATGCCTAGAAAGCAACGTTTTTTGCTTCTTTAGGAACGCCGGGCTCGATTTTAATTGGTTGGCGTCACGTGTCTTGATTCGCTTAACTAGTTGTAAGTAAAGGACTGTGAAGGAGACTAAAGGTACAGGAACGTAATTAAGTGAATATCAATCAGACGCCGAACGCAAAGCACGCGCAGAAGTTATTTCAAGTGAAATTTGAGAAATACAAACTTGACATTTGGGAGAAACATGACTGGAATTTTGGGAGAACTTGAGATTTGGGAAGTTGACATTTGAGAGAATCGAGTGTATAACCGCTTTACAATCGCGCGCAGTTAAAAATGCTAAATACGACGCATGGACAGTATCGGTCATTCATCCAAGTACTAACCGCGCCCAACTTTGCTTAACTTTAGTGATCGGAGGAGAACTGGGGTTTTCAAAGTGGTATGGTCGTACCTCAGATTTTTACATTTGGTACCAATGATTCAATAGGGACAATATCTTTTAATTGAACTAACAAAATCCCGAATGTGAAAAAGTATCAAAAGAAAAATAAAATATAACAATATAATATTATATATTATAATAATGAATATCTTTTAATAGAAGTTTACGGTTTTTGGTACTCCGCCTACCTTATTTGTTAATTTATTTGGCGCCGAATTAGGTTAGTTCCGATATACAGTGTTCCCAATTTATGCTCGAAATCTGATTGGTTCCTATTCACGCGCAGTTCAAATTCAAAAAAGATTATTCTTATTTTTTTTATTATTAATAATGGCATTTCGAATTATAAAAATGTGCATTCTATTGAAATTAATGAATTTTACTAAAAAATATAAATTAATTAAATGCATATTCAAGTGAGTACTAAAGAATATTATAATTTACAGAATATGCATTCAATTAATTTTTAATACATATTTTTGGCTGAAACATTGGGAAATGGTAAACAACATGAAAATATACATTAGTCTACTATTAATTTTCTAAAATTAATTTTTTTCAAGAAAGAAGAGTGGAGAGACGCATATTTTTTATATATTCGTCACTATTTCCTAACGTTAGAGAAAAATTAGTGCGTTTAGAATAATGTAAAATATATAATCGGAAGTTGAAAAGCTTCGCAAAAGACTGAAATTCATACCGAACTTATCGTAAAGTATTTTAGTGATGGGAGGAGAACTGTGGTTTTCAAAGTCGTTTTAAAATATATAATCGGAAGTTGAAAAGCTTCGCAAAAGACTGACATTCATACCGAACTTATCGTAAAGTATTATAATTTATATTGATAAAAAAAGCTTTTTACTTTAAAACGAAAATTAACTTTCGTTTTCTTTAACTTTCTAAAACTTAAAAAGCAAATGTGGAAAACTAAGACAAATCACGAATCATTTCGGGTTCAAAAAGAACATGCATTTCAGCTAACTTCATAGCGTTACCTTAATTTCTGACGTCAGCGTAACCACTGTTTCGCATGAAGTGAGCAGTAAGCTTAATGACGTAAAATATTGCAAATACGAAAAACGCGCGCTTCAGCGCGCGATTGAACTCGTATTATAAAATAAAACGTCAGAAAGTAATTTTATACAATTCTTCCTACACAATATGTCTAAGTATTTAAATTAGGAATATTGAAATACTAAAAATACAATGTCAATTTTTATAAAGAAATAATTATATTTTAATAAATAAAAATATCAATTAGATCATTAATTAAAATATTTATAAAATAGATCTTATATAATATAATATTATAATATATTATCGTAAACACAATTTCCTAAAAAATTAACCGGATGTGTCTATACAAGTGTATTACGCTTTTATTTTTATATAGAAATTGATGAAAATCTTATGTACGTGTCTTGATTGTTTTATAGAATTGAAAAAATTTTGTTCTGTTTTCCACGGCAATAATTATATATTTATAAAGGAAAGTCATTTATAAATGACTTGTGAACATTAGGGTGGTTCATAAATGCATTGTAAACATTTTTTTTATGCTAGAGAGTCTCGATCCTCCCAATTTGATTCGAAATCCGAAGAAAGAAAGGTCATATTTTTTTTAAATTTGGATTTGAACACGTGCCGGTTTTGACTTTAAGTTTCCCATATGTAAATTGCGTGGGGAAAAATCACTTTTTAGAATTTTTGGAATAATATTTCAGGGTTTCGAAAAATATTACGGGAAATTATAGACGCTTTTAGAGGACTATCCAACAAGGAATTTCATGTATCACACATATGGGTTTGACAACCCTAACGCGCACCCCCAGGGTGCCTTGAAAACTACCCTTAAAACCACAAACGTCAATTTTTCATAAAACCGGCCTTTTGTGCGCTTCATTCTCGTTTTTTTAATAAAAATTGTTTCTATTAATCTATTGGAATATTAAATCTATTAATATTAAACAAATTCCATTTGTTTAAATAATACGAGTTTCAAAAATACGTTTTTTCTTATAAGAATTACTACTATTGGTCTAATGGAATATTGTTGAAATATTATTACCATGGATTTAATGAAATATTTTGTAATGGTCCTCCATACTTTTACTACCATCGAAACACGCAAAACGCCTGTGCATAGGCTATCAAAGCTAAAGTTGCCGACAAGCTAGAGAGCGGCCGGGATATCGGTCGGTAAAGGCTTCGGATGGATTGCGCTAGGTGCGCAGAACCACGTTTTCCCGCAAACAACTTAGTTTCGCGCAGGGTTAAAAGACGAGCGTCCGATCCCTGCCGTCACTCGTTCACGAGTCGCCTTCGAAATGAGGCTGGGCATGGCCCAGCGCTCTTAAGCGACTCGGATTTTTCTGACTAACCATAGTCAGGCACCTGAGATCATCGAGAACTTTTCTTGATCCGATGTCACGAGGGACCACTACGAGAGCCAAGCGGAGCAACGTGGACGCATTTTCGGAGCCAAGCAGTCATCTTCCGTACAACTCATCCAACCGCCAGGTAGCTAAAAATTGGGAAGCTTTGTACGCTGTACCAGGCTGAGGTTTCCCAAATTCAAACTTTTGCCATCGTCACGGTAACGAGGTCGTGTTTGTCAAGTTCCTTTGTACGCTGTACCAGGCTGGGGGAACTTGACAAAATAAAGGCACGTCACTAGGGTTGACCATATCGTTATGGTTACAGTTCGGAGGGGCGACTTACGATTGCGCGTATGACTACGCGGCGTGACGTCATAATTAGATTAGCTTGGTAGGGCAACACGTCGCGACATGACGTCATAACAAGACGCTATTAACAAATATCATATCCTCGAACGGGTAATCTTCTCGCAGAGTGGTAACTTTACCATAAATGACCACAACTAGATAAACACGTCATTAAACGGACTTAGATTTGTAGGGCTGTTTGAAAATTACCAGAGCTAGGGACAAAATTAAAGTTTCCTGTTAGTTTCGTTGCGAATTAGAGGTTTTGTATCATTTTGTGATAATTGAAGTAAATTTGCGTGGGGTTTTATAATTTAAATTCATCTTCGCTTTTCTACTCTCATATTTGGACTTAGAGACATTTTATCGTGCTCATGGTTTGCGATAAATTAATTTTAGTTTATATCGAGTCTTTATTATCAATGAGTTTAAGATTGTGTCGAGCCTTTCCGTAGCCATGACACGGTACTGTCTTTAATCTGTTCACTTTATTTGAATAAACTTTGTTATTAGTTATTGAAATCATTGCGTATTTACTTGACACCTTCAGGAACCGTCCCACTCCCACAATTTTAGCCTATAAGAGGGCATAAGTTCTGTTATAAGAATATCCATTCGTTCTACAAGGACCAGCCCCAAGAGGAGGAATTGTTACAATTTATTAACATTGACGGATTAGTTTTCATTTGTTTAAATAAATTCAATTTCTTTAAAAAATAATTTTTCTCAAAACTCTAACTACTTGCAGGTTATTATCGTTACATGTAATTTTATTTTCAAATATTTCTTAATTGTATAAACAATAAATTATTATTTTAATATCTAAAATATAAAAGATTTATAATATAATTTGTTTATGAGATTGCATAAAATTACAAAGAAGTTCGCTTTTCTTCGCTTACAAGAAAATTAGCAGAAATCTTTCAATTTTTGTATAATTTTATAACTGTCGTCCTCGTTTGCAAACGGAGAAACAAAATTGGAAAATATTTGAAAATAAATTTGTGTTACGTAACGATAAAAGTTAAGAATTACTCGAATTTTAGGAAAAATCATTTTTTTAATAATTGGAATTTATTTAAACAAACGAGAACTAATTTTTCAATCTTAATACACGGAGAAAAATTGATAGTCAGCTTGAATATCTAGATGGTCAGTATGACTATATTTGAGTGTCAACTATGGGACAGACCTGCAGATAGTGTAGTCTACTATCTGTGAAGTGTACAAAATTGGATAATCAAGTTCACTATCCCGGTAGTAACCTTGATTATCCTGGATAGTAAAATTTTTAACCTCTAGAGAAATCATATGCTTGTCATATGCTGAAATATGACGCGCATGACACGCATCAAGAAACGAAAACGGTTGCGCGCGCAAGATTTGACTATCTTAGGTAGTAAACTTGACCCTCATGATAATCAAACTGATCATAAATTAATATTCATCTTAGCTATTCAGAAAAAATGATAAAGGGTAGATGGCATTATCTGGATAGTCAAACTGATCATCTAAATTTTGACTATCTAACTTTGACTACTCAGTTTTCTCCGTGTAAATATTCCATTAAATCAATGATAAATAATATTTAATTAGAAAAATAGAATTTTCGCAAAATAAATTATTTAAACAAATTCAATTTTTTTAAATAATTGCAAATTAATGGGGAAATATTGAAACAAATGGAATTTGTTTAAATAGTTGAAAATTAACTGACTAATGTTGATAAATATTCTAATAGACTAATAAAAATAATTATTTTTAAAAAACGAGAATAAAGCGCACAGAAGGCCGGTTTTATGAAAAATTTACATTTGTGGTTTTAAGGGTAGTTTTCAAGGCACCGTGGGGGTGCGCGTTAGGGGTGTCAAACCCATATGAATAAAATTTTACCTTTATATTTCTGTATAAATACTTTTATATATTGGTATGTAATTAGTTCAAAAAAAAAAAGATAAATTACAGATCACTATTCTTTGAAAATTTTTCTGACCGTTACTGCGCTTACGATCGTAAGCGCGTTACTAAACTGGCTTCCCCTGTCCTTTCGACTTCATCATCTGTTATCTTCCGTCGCATCGTCTAGTTCTCAAAAAAAGTTGGAAGTATTTTATAGCTTTGTTTCGCATTAGAACGTGAAATTCGCGTCATCATTTTACATAATTATAAAGTTTAGTTTTTACATTCTCATGAGAGAATGTATTAGTTTTGTGTAAAATTTGACCCCCCTATTTTTTGTCAAATGTCCACGTTTTGTGACCCCCTGAATCCGAAAAACATGTTTTTACCAATGTGTTTGTCTGTCCGTAGATTTTAGTTTGTGAGCACGATAAATTTCGAAGGAATTGACCGATTTGATTGGCCTTTTGTATACTCTTTTACTGTCCTAAAATGAAGGTCAAGTTCGTTAACCAGCCATTTTAAATAAAAATTTTAAAAATTTAGATAATTTTTTTAATTTTTGAAAAATTTTTTTTAGTGTACAAATTCGGTTTAAGGATATTCGTAGTACTTAAATAGTCGAACAATTTATCATCATGACTTTTTTTGATAAAACTAAAATTGCCAGATATATAACATTTCGAAAATTCAAAAAAATAAAGAAACTTAAAATTTTAAGCTAAATAACACAAACTATGAAAAAAAGTTAAGAGATAAAAAATGTTTCTTTTTGAACGTCTTACAAGACTTATTTATAGAAATATAATAGTTTAATGATTTTAATCTTAACAAGCCATTTGAGCGCCAGCTTGTTTTATGCAAAACAAGCAAAAGTATTATTTAAACGAATTGAAGTTACTCTACATAACCCTAGGCTAGCGCAGTACCGCGGAGAGGGCGGGGCAAGGGAATATTCTCTGAGAAACACTGCATTTAACAAGAAACAAATAAATGAAATTTATTTAATAAAGATTTAGTCCTTACGTCATAGAACAAATAAATGAAATATAGTGATTGGAGCAAATTATAAGAAATTGACGATCCACTGTTCGTCAATGCGCAGCGACTTAAAGCAAAGAATTAATTTGAAATACAGATTACAAATTAAGAATAATCACGTGGAAGAGAGTGGTGAAATGGTTACCTGCACTAACAAAGACGTGGCAAAGCACACGCCTTCCGCGAATTTGTCCTCTAGTTAAGTTCGGAATCCTTATACTTTTCAAATATCTTAATATCTGGCTTAACCAGCCGAATTCAATAGATTCCAATCAAAATTTCACTGGGAGGATTCCTCACCACGCCCAGGGTAATCAAATATAATATAAAGTACCACTGGCGAATGTGACAACTTAGTACAACTCAAAAAAAAGGTGTTACAACGAACGACTACGAGCACAGAGTCAAAGAGCTAACCTCTCTGTTCCTCTTTAATGTTAGAATATGATAAGTGTGCGTGGTGTAAAATATACCACGTCACACAACATATAACAGGCAGCGCCGCGAGACTACGTGAAACTGAATAATTCAACCTAAGTGGTAATGTAATAAGTCGTCGACGACCGGTGATTCGTCGACGGTCGGTCCCAACGGTGATGATGATCTAGGCCCAGAGATGGCGCTGCAGTGAGTTGTCATCCTCCTGGTCGTTAGCGTGCACGGGAATCTCATCCATGCACTTTGACCAGGATCCTCTTCGGGCCTTTACGATGCGGATTGAACGTTAGTGTACGAGTGAATGTGTGTGTCTGTGACTCTGAGCCCCCATGGCTCAGGATTAATATGAAACATAGAAAGAGTGACGAATATAAATAATAGTTTTAAGTGAATGTGTTTTCTAGGTTCCGGATTGCTGGCTGATGATCAGCTGATTGTTAGAGAGCTCATGTGCTACAATCAGCTGACGGGTTGTATTGTAGGGATCATACATTTAATCTAAAAATCGAGTTTCCCTTCTACTACAACTTTGTGTTCTACGGCCGAGAATTACACTTCAGTCAGAGATATAGTGAGAGTCGGTTGTGCATCAATTAACTGTGTGCAAGGCGTTAGTTAATTAATAAAGAACTGTTAATTACATCAAGTATTTTAGTGAACCTTAATTACCTCTATATACCACATCATAGACGTATAGATATATTTTTATAGGAAGTGCCGATAAACGCCGCGGTACCAAGTTCCTATAGTGGTGACCCCGACAAAAGAACAATTACGTAATCCTTCTACCAACGCATTCAAAAATTTCGAAAACACTGTTCAAATTTTTAGCAAACGACTTTTTCGCTTTATCCACTAAAATCCAACCGCACTCTCACTACACAAGCTTATCTCAACAATCAACTTTAAAATTTTCAACAACGGACTCTCAAAATTCACAAAATTGGATTATCTCATTGGAAATTGAAATCTCGAAGGAAGACAAAGGACTACAATATTCGACTTAGAACAAAGAACTCCAACCCTTTTTCCTCAAGGGACGCCTTCATGGAACATCGACTATTTTTGAATTTTCAACATTCAAACAATGGAATTCTTCGACTTTAATGTTCTACTAATCCTGTCAGTTTAATTTAACAAATTTAAATTCTTTTCATCAATTTCCAAATTATCAATTTAACTACAACAATCTAACCTCGAGAGTCCAGTTCAAATTATTTTAATTCTATCGAATCACATGTCAAACGTTCCAATTATCGTTGTCCGACATTTGTAAAATCAACTTGATATTTTATCTTCAACGATCATTTTGTTTTATCAATTTAAATTTTCGAGCGTCACTCATTAATTCATTTATCATAATTTATGTTAACCAATTTCGGTACTCATTTTCCATATTTTATGTACTAAATAATCATGCATATCATTAATCCATTATTTTTAAATTGAGCTGCTCTTCGATTTTTCAAAATTTTCTTTTTCTCGAAGAATGATATGATCGCATCACCTTTCCTACTTTTCGTATCTCGCTTTATGTAGGAGGGGCAGGTTTGGTGAGGATTATCTC
>UCOH01010183.1:0-22884 GCA_900474275.1 Synergus japonicus
AGACTTTTGTTTTCAATTAAACATTTAAAAATGTTTAAGACTTTCTACGAGTAAGATTTCAGGGTATGTGAAGTTATTAATTATCTTTGACTGAGTACTTACGTGATATAGCATTTAAAATAATAAATAGAAATAAGATCACAGCTGTTGATAGCACTTATGTTTATAGATTAAACGGCAAAGTTATTTGTAAACGAATTTAATTTTTCAGATTTTAATAAGAATATAAAGATAAAGTTTTTTATTTCATTGTTGTGTGATTTGAAGTAAATATTTTCACATATAATATTACAATTTATAACAGTACTTAATTTTATAGATTTTACGAAAAAGTTTATATTGGAGTGTAAAACTGTTCGTCATATTAAAATATGAATGATATTCAATGCAATTTACCTGTGACCAATTTTTATTTATATCCTATTTCTTTAACATCTTTTTACATTTGTTTGTAGTTGTAAATAAACAATAAAAATATTTATTCTGTTTTTTTAATAATTACTAATATTTGTTCACACATATAATTGATATTAACTGTTATTTAAATGAAGAATAATAACAAACAAACAATATAAAAGAATCTTCTCATATTTTCTCGATAAATTCTCGCCCTGTCGGTAATATACCGTAATTTTCAATGTTACCTTCTCCGATTTTATTTTACCGAAAATTTTCGAACTCTACACTCGACTCCCTCAAAATTTACGAAATCCAAAACAGAGATCCCCTCAAATTTCACCAAATTCCTTCCCTCTATAGTCACATAAATTACGCTTGCGTCACATCAATTGCGCATGCGTATTGCGTATAAAATAATATTTTTCAGTACTGCACGCCAATAACAATCAATCAGATACCGAGTGGCATGGCATGCACAGTAATATCACGTGTTTAGTGAGAAAGATGCTGGCACCGTCTGGCAGATGGTGAACGGTTAGTGCTTTAGAAATGGCAGAATATACGCCCCATCTAGTGTAGATTCGGAACCCTACGATAAGATAATGTAGATAATAGATGACCAATCAGATAATATCCAAATATGCAATTACATACAATAATTAAAGTAAAATATAGTTAACAATTAAAAAGCAAATAGAAATACATGAATAAGTATTTTAATAATTATTTATGTATTTAAATATGCTTTTCTATTATTTTTTTAAATAAAAAAGTGTTTTTATGTAGTTATAATATGCCATAACTTCAATTAAAACCGTCCACCCCCTGCATGATGCTGAAATTTGAGGGAGGAATGTGGTGAAATTTAAGGCGTTCGAGGTTCGAGTGAATTATTCCAGAAAAATTCGACTAAACTACTCCATGAGAGTCATATGCACCTTAAATAAATACACTCGATTCCCTCAATTTCAACTATCACAATAGTGACAATCCCGCAATAGTAACCAGCAGTTACCTCAAATTTGACTTGATACACTTCGCATGAGTTGCGTTCGGTATCTGATTGGTTGCTATTCGCGCGCAATTTAAAATGTTAAAAAATATTATTTTATTTGCAATACGCATGTGCAATTAATGTGACGCATGCGCAGCTGATGTAACATTTGAAAAAATGAATTTCGTTACTATTGCGGGAGCCTCTGGTCTGGATTTCGGTGATATTGAGGGAGTCGAGTTATGACGACTCCTTAAGGCCATGTAGGACTTATCCGATCCCTACCTTACCGACATTTTTTTCTCTGCAACGCTAAGTCTACATTTATTGAGATATCAAATTGAAAATTGCTAAAATTAAGGAAAATATGCTAAGTTATGTTTATCTGGTTTTAAATTTTCGTAAAAATGAAAAAAAAATGATTTTTTGAAAAATTTTTTTTTAATATAAATGTCAATATTTAGGACCAGATAAACGTACCTTAATGCTTTAGCCTCAATTTTAGAAATTTTCAATTTGATATCTCAATAAATTTAGATGTACTGTTGCAAAGAAAAAAATATCGGTAAGGTAAGGACCGGGTAAGTCTTACATGGCCTTAAACTCGAAAGTTGTTTAGTATCAATTTTTTTCAGCGCTGCGCCACTTGTCCGACCGTTCCCAATTTTTCTATTATAGACAATAGAATTGGGTTAGTGTTTTAAAAAGTTTTACTGAAGTAATTCCTTCTTTCGTTCAAAAATTTAATTTACTTGAAAATAGTTTTTCCAAAAATTTATAAGAATAATAATGTTAAGTATGATTTGATATAAAAGTAATTTCCAAAAATACAATAAACATAATAGCAATAAGTTATAGTATAGATTTTCTTATAGAAGTGCATTATTTACTTATTAATTTACATGAAAACTTCACTTAATCTTCATTACTTTTTCGGCTTTGGAAAATATATGTATTTATTTCGCAAGGGCGGCTTGTTTATACGGATGCTTGAATTTAATTAGGTTTTAATTTAATCCCGAAAAATAAAATTTCTAACAAAAATGGGAAATTGACGGAAAACATGTAATACATTCATTTCTAATTATTATAATAATTAAATAAGTTACAATTCTTTGGGATATTTAAGTCATCGCAAAATAAGTCACACTATTTTCATTATAGAATTTTAAGACAAAATAATAATCAATTGACAAAAAATTTATTAAGAAAACTAATCCAATAAAATTATCTACAATGAAAAAACTAAGAGATATGCAAAAATTATCTTTTTTCTCTATAGATGAACTTGTCTATGAAAAAAGAGGGAAAAAGTGTGTATTAAAAATATTTTTTGCATAAAACGAAAAGTTCGAAATCTGATTTTCACGTCTCATTTTATGTGAAAAGTATTAAAAAAATGAGTAGCGCTGCAGATCTCTTAATTGCAGACTTCTTAGTAAATGTTTGAAATCGATTCCTTTCTTAGAAGATCGTCCATCCCCATTTGGAATGCTTTCGAGTTTCAAGTGTTTAAGGGCATGTATTACTTAACTGATCCCTACCTTACCGACATTTTTTTCTCTGTAACCCTACGTCTACATTTATTAAGATACCACATTTAAAAATTAAAACTTTTTCAAGAAATTTTTTTTTATTTTTACAATAATTCAAGACCAGACAAACATACATTAGCATATTTTCTTTAATTTTATAAATTTTCAATTTGATATCTTTATAAATGTAGACGTAGCGTTACAGAGAAAAAAATCCCGGTAAGGTAGGGATCGGGTAAGTAATACATGCACTTAAGGCAGACTGAACGATTCTGCGAAAAAAGATTGTTGGTACATTTTGGAAGTTAAGTTGACTGTTCTAATCTTCTAAATATATTAAAAATCCGTGCAGATCATCGACAGATTGAATCTGCCTATATCTGATATGAACTATTAAATAGAAAAATCAGCATTTGAGAGAGGAAAAAAGATGAGAGGACAAAACCTCTCTTTCAGTTGACGCTGATTTGTGGAGAGTAATATAACAAGGTGGGGGGGGGGGGGTGGCTTCTGGATGAGTCAGTCTTTTGAGTTGATGGGTTGAAAGTTAAATTGACATCACATGGGGCATTATTTTTCAACTGCCCCAACATTTTAAATTATATCTTTCGATTGGATTCATATTTTCAAGATTTGTTTGCCTACTTGATGGTAGTTTATCCCCCAATTTATAGACTTTTGTTACCCTCTCTTTCCAAACTACAGGGAGTGGAAGTTTCACCCCTCAGGTGAGTTGTGTTCGTTTCAAACGGCTATAACTTCTCGTCTAAAAATGTGATTTGAATTTTTGACGTGTGGTTTTGAAAGGATTTTTCACGCTCTTTTATTCTCTTATATTCATTTTTTATTTTTTATTTTATTTACATAATCAAATTACTAAATTTAATGTTTATTTAAGTTTTTCTCTCAATGGAACATTTTTGATTTTTTTTTACTAATTTTAAAAGAAAGCTTCATTTTTTTACAATAAAATCATGTAAAGAACGAAATGGAGCAGCTAATGGTATTATAGATATAGCGTTTAATTGAAGCGAACCTCTCGCCTGTAGTTTGAAAAGAGAGGGTAACAAAAGTCAATAAATTGGGGGATAAACTACCATCAAGCAGGCAAATAAATTATAAAAATATGAAGCCAATCGAAAGACATAACTTAAAATGTTGGAGCAATTAAGAAATAATGCCCCATATGCACAATGAGTCACCTTCTTTGATAAGAATGTCGACACATTGCTATCTTATAATTTCTACTTTTGAGAAATTTTGTAACATAAGCAATAAGAATTTAGTTACATAAAATTCTAAAAAATTGCATAAACAATGGGTATCAAATTTCATACAATTCTGAGAAATGACATCATATTATATTTTTTCAAGCAAGTTTAATCGTGTTGCACCGACAGTTTCGAGAACTTAACATAAAATATGCAATATGACGTCATTTTTCAGAATTCAATGTAACTTAATACCCATTGCTTGTGTTAAAAAATTTCTCAAAATTATAAATTAAGAGAAAGCAACGTCGATATTCTTATCAAAGAGGATGACTCACCCTGCATATGACGTTAATGAAATTTTTATCCCCTCCACACGAGTCATACAGATACACATTCACACCAATGCAGACCTCAGAGGCCCCATGGGTGAAAAAATAGGTGTACCTAAGGTAATTTTTTTCTCACTTGTAGGGTAAAGTAACCTGTAAGATTCCTGTATGCCTTCCCCGCCCCCAAAACATGTCAACCCAACCCTGGTTTCCATAAGATTCAAATGAAAACCAGGGTTGGATTGACACGCCCACGAAGGAAGGCATACGTGAATCATACTCTACCTTCTTTTCGCGCAAAAGGTGCTTTTTTTTTTACAAAAAAGTTGAGACTGTATGTGGTGGAGATTCTATCACAACCCTCCCCCCCACCCTATTGCTTCTGTAACTCCACATTAAGGAAAAAAGTTGTATCACCGGTTCTGGTGCTCACTTTATTACAATATTTCTGAAAAGAACAATCAGTACACAAATATTAAAGAAATATTTATATCAACAAATGCAACAGTACTTTGCAAACTTCAGGAGATGGATATTCCATAGTAATAAACAATCTCTAGTTGAAGACTGAAAACACGAAGGAATAATGAGAAGACCCAACTCCGTCATGCCACCTGAAAATAAAAACATGACTGTAAGTCTTTGCAAAAACTTTAAATGAGTGCGCATGTGCGCAGTTGTCCTCTTCCTATTGATGGCTTTCCATTGACAGTTTTGGATCTCCTATTATTCCTTCGTGACTGATAATTATTTAGACGTCTTTTCTTTATCACGGTTTTTATAATTTCAGATTTTTTTGACCTTATTGAAAAACTTAACATCAAAAACCTTGTCAAAAAGAAAAAAATTATAAAAAAGACACACATGAACATCTCGAATTGAAAAGAATCGAATATCGGACTTCCGCGTTGTACCATTGAATATGGAAAAGAAACATAGAAAGGCACATGGATTAAGAAAGCATGGGCATTGAATGTAGAAAAGAATATAGAAAGGCACATAGGCACGGCCGCACGGCATGCGGCCGTCAGTGGCTCTGGTTTTTAAATAAAATTAATCATAACAAATAGTACGACAGAAGTGGAAACGTTTGTAGTACTTTTTGCATTAAAAAAAATGAAGTCAAAAAAGGAAGTTAAAAATAATGTAAAAAACCACGTCACAAACTGTCTCAATTCTTGACAACGTTTTTGACGTCCTTTTTCGCGTAATTTTTTTACGTCTTTTTTATTACCTTTTTAACATACTTTTCTCTTTTTTTTTTTGAGATGCTTTTTAACGACGTTTTTCAATAGAGGATTCCGGGTCCAGCTTTAACTAATATACTCTCTTTTTCATTTAACTTTTTCGTTTTCTCGCAATTTTTCTAATCTTTTAACGATTTTTAACTTACTTTACCTTATAAAATCTTGTTAAAAAAAAACGTATACCTTACTGACTGAAATAAGGTACTTTAAGGACCTCAAGTGAATATAGGAGACAATAGGGACAGTGTTGCCAGATTAGGGGTATTTTTCTCATTTGCTCTCAGTTGAGTGACGTCATGTGGTGCAACAGCAAGTAAGACAAATGTCCCTAATCTGACAACACTGAATAGGGAATATAGGGACTAGTTTCTGAGGCTCTCAAATGTCAGCTTCCCAAATCTCAAGTTCTGCCAAAAGTCAAGTAATTTTTCTGTCAAAGATCACTGTGCACGCTTTGCGTTCGGCATCTGATTGGTTGCTATTCGCACGCAATTTAAATTGCTAAAAAACATTATTTTATACGTAATACGCACGCGTAATTGATGTGACTATAGAGATAAAGAATTTCTTTACATTCGGGAGAACCTCTGGCAAAAATTTCTTGACATTTGGTAGACTCGAGTGTATGAAGAGTTTTTATTATCGATTAAAATCGAATTTCTTCATCAATCAGCTTTGAAAGAAGACACAGGTTTCTCTTTTCTCTCTCTAATGCCGACTTCTTCGATCTGAGCTCTGAATTCTTTCACTCACATATACACACATACACTCTGTCTTTCACTCTGTCGGGTCATTTATCTAAAATTCACGTTTGAAACGCTTGGAAATTCAAAATACTTTTACTTTTAGCGTTTAAAAATTGCTTTCTCGCCTCCATTCTCGTACAAAGGGAAAATCAGGGAACGAGACTAATGCTTGCACAAAGAAAGCATTTCCAATCTTCATTCTTAAGATTCTCCAGGAAAATTTAAATCGAATATAAATTTATTAATTATTATTCTTGTTGATATTATCCTCACTTTTCAGTAAGCGAAAGTTCAAGAACCTGACGGAAAGTTTCCTCTTCAAGAAGTCGCCGTTGTTCGTCTTCTAGTTGTTGCTTTTCGGAAAGTCTGAGAGCAATTTGGAGTTGCTCTGTAGCTCCTTCGAAAGGTTCACCGTCCTTGGGTTCTTGTTCCGTAGCAGAAAAATTTCTAGCCTCCCCTTCCGTGAACCCAGCCGTTGTCTCGCGATAGAGAGCCAGGCTCGCTTGAATTGCTCTGTTTTGGGAAACATTCAAATTTAGTAGGTGCATTTTTTTCAAATAACTTTTTTAAAGAAAATAAACTAATTATAATTACAGTTACTTTGTAATGAAAACGTAAAACTTGTTGTAGTTACAGAAAATTTTAAGAATTCAATTTGGTACATTTATTTGGAATAAAACATGAAATATCATTCTGATTGGATATGAAATCATTGAATCAGAAAAATTATGACAAAATATTAATATTTATAAGGTAAATAAGATTCTTGAATATTTTTAAATGTATAATATATGCAAAATTAAATTTAATATATTATACATTTGTATTATTTCCTAAAGGATTTTTTAATATGTAAAAATCTTAGACGAATAATTAATATTATTAAAATAGAAAATGGTAAAATGAAATATAAAAAGTAAAACATTATTAACTCTAACTCCTCAAAATCAAATTGCAATATTGGGATCTGAATTCTTGAGGGCGCCACAGCAGAATCATGTCAATATGGCCGCGATAACAGGTAGATTTTGAAAAATACCATTGAGTTGGTAATGAAAATGACAACAAAATCATTCAAAATAACAGAAAATTAAATTAAAAATTAACAAATTTTGTGATTTTATAAATTCTACATCATCTTGTAAACATTTTGTTGAGGGTGAACAAGTTTTACAAACAGAACAAGATTTTTCTTTTTATTATTACCTCGAAATTCTGAACAAATATTAATAAATATTAACTGGAAATATCAGAATAGAATTAATTTTGATTTAGTAGTAATTGGAATTTTAGAAAATAGATAAAGTTGCACTGGTTCATGTTTTTAAGCTGTGAGTGAATAATCAACATAACCAAACCCGCAACAAGACTCTTTACTTTTGGATTTCCGCGATGAAAATTCCATTTTAAAAAATGACTACACATCCACATTTTCTATCTGCTTTATTTTATGATTACACTCAGGGCTGAGATTGTAACCAAAAAGGTAGGGTGGCCCTAAGTTGTTCACTAGGAGGGGGGGGGGGGGGGGGTTTCACTAACAAAATTTTTAAATAATAATTTATATAATAATTATTTTTTTTATATTAGATGGCTTTCCCAAGATCGGCCATATTGCCTTAATGACCAATGAGATAGATGTGGGGATACAAAATTTTTCAATTAACAAATTATTATTATTATTTGTAATTTTTTCACTGAATTAAATTTTTCTAATCTCTAAAGTGATTTAAGTACTAGTTTCAGGAATTTTTAAATTTCAGAAATGTTAAACTCAAAGAATTAGGTAGGGAGGCCTGGCCTGCCCTGAAATTCTGCCACCAGGTGGCGTATCGCAGTGCAGCGGATCCTAATAATTTACAATTAAATTACAGATTTATAAATATTTTTTGTTAAATATATGACATTTAACTACATTTCGCATAGACGGAGGTAAATGGCCTAAATTTATAGGGTTGAAGTTTCATACAATTAGTCTGACGAATTTTTTTTATTTCTTTTTTTTTGTTATCATTATTGGATAAAAAAAAATATGCAAAGAAAAGTTACTAAAACCGTTTCATCTTCATTTACTTATGAGATATACGCAATAAAATAGGAAATTCAAGCAGAAGATAGATTTTTAAACGGAGAAGAAAAAGTATACCACTTTTGGCCTCTGTACAACATAAGTTACAAACACCACGGAAAAAGGGTGCCACTTTTGGCAGATGTTAAATACAGGGAATTACGTATTTATACCTGATGTACATCAGCGAATTTTGCAAAATGCTCTTAGTTTAGTCAACAAAATATAAAATCTACAAACATACAGAAAGATCCATTCGTAAAAAGATGTTTTTTGGATTCAGCGGGCGTCATAAAACGTGGACATTTGATAAAAACGGCAAGGCCGGTTGGTCAAATTTAAAACAAATTTAATACATTCTCTCCGATAAGAATGTACAAATTTCTATTAAAATTGTATGCTACATATTAAATGTAAAATAAAAAAGTAAAGAAATCGGTTTCCTGGTTACAAATCTATAAAATTTGAAATACACTCATCTAGCGATCGACGGCACCGCTCGGCACTTAAATGCCGTCGATCGGCCGAGATTATAATAACTCGAGCGAGCACTCTGACGTCACCACTCAAGACCGAATATATGTAGACATTAAGATTCGCTAATTCCTATACTACGCAGGCTATGCAGTACGGCGATGCCTTCAGTGTAGGCTCTCAAGGGACGCTCGAGGGGGACGTAGAATCAGCCAAGCGTGAAAAGTGCCGTCGATCGCGAGATGAGTGTAAAATAATATTCATTACATTATATTTTATCCTCAAAATATAGTCAAGAAACTATTAATATTATTAATAAAATTAATATTAAAAATAAAACATTATTACTTAATATAATATTTTAATATATAAATAAATTTATGAATATTATGAATAATATATATATCAAATGCATTGAATATCGGCTCCTGTCCCGGGAATCGTTTATTTGTACCATAAAACTATGAAAGCAACTGTGAAACCGGATTTAAAAAGCGTTTAACACGTTTCACTTTGCAAAAAACGCTTTTTTCGCATTTTTTCAAATTCTCGTCTTGGTCTATGCTTTCTAGAGACCCCTAATCTATTGAGATCGTTTACGTGGATGATAACAGTGTGCCCAGTAATGGTTTAGAGGTGAAAATAGTATATTGTGTTACAAGTGCGGAAAGTTGAACATTCCACGAGTGTAAAGTTCAACTTCCCGCACATGTCACACACGATGTTTTTTTGCAAAAAATGCATGAAAATATGGCCACATTCCGTGTCCATAAAGCATGCGGAAAATTCCACATTCCTCTACTGTGAGAATAGCGTGCGGGAATGTTACAATTACTAATTTCCCTTTAGAACTCGAAAATACTTTGAAAATGCCCTTTTTTTCCCCTAAAAAAGTCGACAAAATTTTAAGGATTGGATTTCTTGACTTTCAGATTAAAGTAACATCGCAGATTTCACCATCTATTTGTACCCTCCTGCATCAGCTGGATTTCAATATTTTCTAACCAAATTTTTATGTACCTAATAGGACTATACTTTACCCAAGCTCGAATTCGATCAAAGTCAAATTCTGAGGGTGGTATATATAAATGTATAATAAATAATGTATATATAAATATAAAAAGATTGTGTTTTTTTAAATTCTTGGGCCGGTGAAGACCCTTTCTAGACAAAATTAACGTAGGAATAAACTTTTAGTTCTATAAACATGTAAAGACTCGAGAAGGCACCACATACATAACCTTGAAATATTTTCTTGCCTTTGAGAGAGGCAGGGTTCCGCCCTCTGTTAGCGAACGCCCAAAATAAAATCTTCGTCTTTTTAAATTCACAAAACTCTTAGAGTGCCGTCCTATGGTAGCAGAAAACGCAAAGCATAAAGCAGAAAATCATTAGAGTGAAAGAGAGAGAAAATCTGCCCGTCTCTTTCACTCTTATGATTTTCTGTTTTATGCTTTCGCTTTGTAAAGCGATGTTTTTAATGAGTGACCCACCTTTCTGTTTGAGAATAGACAGCAAAGAAACCATGCAAAATTAAGAATTCATGAAATTAATGTAGAAATTGAATAATTAAAGAAAAAGAAAAATAGAGATTATCGGTTTTCAATAAAAATGGGACTTTAAATTACACAAAACGGTGTTAAATTCTCACCTTTGGAGTTGCTTTTCCTCTTCCGCGGTGAAGCTTGGAGTTGTTGGTCTAGAAGGTTTTTGAACATTTAACGCCTCCCATATATCTACCTAAAATGTAAAAAAAAAATGAATATTTTCTTTACGATCAGGAAAAATATTGTAAAAATATCTCATCACAAATGTATTTTTTATTAATTATTATTATATTATATATTTATTTTATTATATTTTTTATTACACACTTTTCTTACGTATTATTTTAAAGTTTGACAATATAGGTTCTTTAGAATGTTATCTAACCGTTTGCGAATGGTCAAAAATAATACTCTCTCCTGAGCTGAAACCTTATACACATAAAACCTAATCCAAGCATAGAAAAATTTAACATTTCTAACTCTAACTCGGGAAATATTCTTACCGTTTTTTTTTATTTAATTAATACATGTTAGAAGGGGATTTTATGAAGATTTAATTAAAAATTTAGAAATTTTGTCCTCTTAGTTTGAGAATGAGAGGTATGTAAAGTTTAAAAATTTGGAACTTTTCGAAAAATAAAACAAGGAGGTGGTAGTCATCTGGCAATGCTGTCTGCTGAGCGCCCAGCGGATCTAGTGCATACAGAATTTTGCTCTAGATTTTGCTTTTAATTATTACTAATCGATCTGTTTTACAGATAAATTTCAGGAGAAATAAAAATAATTCGGGAAGAATTCTTGGATAGTGCAGGAACTTTATGAAATAAGTTCGGTGAGAATCCAGTAGGGCGACTATAGAAATTACGGAGGAGTTCGGGAAAATTTCAAGCACGCCGCGCTATTTCAAACAGTAAAAAAATATTCCTATTTTTCTCTGCTTCGCGGGTAGAGATGATTTATAACATTAACATTATTCATCTGCATTGCATATTATATACAAATGTTTATATTTATACTTAATTTACTTTACACATATAATCGCATGCTCTTAAAAAATCTTAAATGCCTCTGGTTTCGAACCCTCCTAAACACGCATATTCCTACCTAACCCTAACGACTAAGCCTCGCGGCTATATCACGCTGGGGATACAAAAACAAAATCTTTGCTAAGCTTGACCGGATCAGTTCAGGATGAAACGTGCGCAGATGGACAACTGCGCATGCTGATTTACGGCAGAGTTCGGGAATTTTCCCAGTCCAAGATTCAGAATTTTCTTGGCAAGGGAATAATAAAAACTCTTTTAGATACACGGAAATTCTCCTGAAGAATCTTGCGAAGATTATCGAACTGTTTAATATTTTCTTTGAAACTTATTCGTTATATTTCATTTTGACCTTTATAAAACACACTTTCAGTGTTTACTGTAAGTTCGGTAATTTTCTTAGAACGGTTCGAGTTATTTTCCTGAACAAATTTCCGGAACAAATTTTTTCTGTGCATAATTTTGCTTTCTCATAGAGGAAGCTTTGTAGTGGTGACAAAATCCAGTTTCCTGAAAAAGGTTTTTTTGAACATATTTCAAGGGCAATATATCTAGTATGATGTCCCGAAAAATTGTCCGGATGCATGTGTGTGTGTGTATGTATGTATGTATGTATGTATGTATGTATGTATGTATGTATGTATGTATGAATGTATGTATGTCACGATCCTGCAATATCTTGAAAACGCGTAGAGATAAATTGATGAAATTTTACATTGTTATTCAACTATACGTCTAGTTGAATTTCTTTTAAGGGTTTCACAAAATATTTAATTTTAAAAGTTTTATGTACTTTTATAATTTTCGTAAAATTCATTTTTCCACTATAACTTCTTAAATATTGAAAATTTAAAGCTGGTGTAAGGGAAATGAATGTTTCTTTCATCGAGACGAATCGATTGACCTATATGATTAATGTATTTCATTAAAAAATAGAAAAGTTATGCTTCATTAATTTTTTAAAAATGAATTTTTCAAATATAACTGGAAATATAAATGGAAACAAGTAATATCGAAGCTTAATGCTTCCTCTATGATAGGGTTACCAAACGTCCTCTTTTGGGAGGACATGTCCTCCTTTATCGCCTTGTTCTACCGAGTCCTCCTTTCGTTTGAAAATGTCCTCTTTTCTGACAAAAATGGTATACACTCGAATTTCTTGAATAGAACTACTAGAGTCATGTTAATAGTCCTTTCGGGTTAATGGTGGTTAAAATATGTGGTTCAAAAAACACATTCGTGGTTTGTATTATTTAAAATTCAAAAAACCCGTCTTTACTATGCTGGTAAGGAAATTTTCAGGTGTCCTCCTTTCGTACTGGAAACATATGGTAATCCTATCTATGAGGAAGCAAAGTGCTCATTGAATGAGCACAAAAGTTGATACAACTTCACAGCTAGTTTTATATTTAGGGCGAGTACTATTAGAAATAGTATTATATATATACATATATTATGATATATAGTATATTGCACAACAAGGTTCGAAAGGCAACGATTTCACGAGTGTGAAGTTAGCTGCCCGAGCGAAGCGATTATCACATATATGATAACAACAAATGAGAAGAAATTTTATTTTACTTTTATATTTACTATTAGATTTTACTTAAAAAAAAAATACTGTTTTGCTTCCAACCTTCAATATTGACAGACGCGTTCGATCCTGATCAAAAATATGTAGATTGAAGTTGGTTTTAAGATAAGTTGACTCGAAGCTCGAAGCTTGCGAAGGGTAAAACAAGTGAGCTACAGCATATGTAAATGGAAGAGTGGACAGAAAAACACACCGTCATTTAGATTTATCTGTCACTTTTTCCCTAAACTAGAAAACTCAATGAAAAATATATAATATTTATACATGTATGTATATTGAAGCATAATATTAATTAATATTATTTTATTTTAAATATTAATTTTATTAATAATACTACTAGGATCCTGACAATATTTTTAGTATAAAATATAATATAGAATAAATATTATTTTATTTCAAATTCAGATTTTGCTCCGAGGGGCTATTCACTGAAAATTCATGTTAGTCCGTGTTAATCAGACTACCAAGTACTGCTCCGACTTCATTGCAACGACCGTAGTGACCACGAGAGACGACCAATGACTTACTAGTGACGACTAAAGATGACAAGGGACTCATTGGAAGTATTGGTGATAGCAGGCATCACGGTTTGGTTATCTGTCTTTTTCTCTCGCAACATAAATAAATGAGAGTGACAAAGGTACGAATGTTACCGAGTGGGGCCCTGTTTGTCTTCAAAAATGGATTTTGAAAATTAAATTTTTAAAATATATGGCTTTGTAGGACATTTCATGGCGCAACTTTTATTCTCTTACAAAAAAAGTTTTATCCTTTACAGTTTTTAAAAAAAGAGTGAAAAAACTGGATTTTATGACAAGAAAAATTAATGCTTATTTTTACTTCAACTTGCTCCAAAAGACAAAGTTCTGTATATTTTTACATAAAAATTGAAGTAGATGTCCTTCAAACTGTTTTGAAGATGACTTGTTTGTTTAAACTCTTCCGATTTGTTATAAGAAAAGCTATTAATTTTTTTTTGCCAAGCGAAAAGATTCATAATGAAAATTTCTTCTACAGTAAATTTGGGCTTACTCAAAATTCTCTCGTTAAACGAAGCGTTTGAAAATTGTGTAACATTATTTTGATACTGCTTGTCCAAAAAATGTATAGCCTTTTTTTATAACAAATTGGAAAAGTTTAAACGAGCATATGATCTTCAAAACAGTATATCTTCTCCAATTTTTATATAAAAATATTCAGAAGCGAGTTTAAGTCAAAAAATATTTTAAATTTTGTTTTTCACAAAATCAAGTTTTTTCACTTTCTTGCAAAAACAGTAAAAGATATAACTTTTTTTGAGGCAGCATAAAAGATGCGCTATGAAATTTTGTGCAAAGCCATATATTTAAAAAATTTAATTTGCAAAATAGATTTTTGAAAACATCAGGTGAATTTTATGCGGAGGGATGAGAGGCCTAAATGATGGCCCATTTCCAAGAGTTTTGTTTGAGTTATAGTTAACCATTTTTGATGAGGAATGAAATAGAAAAAGAAAAAAATTGTTTTTTGACAATTTTATTTATTTATCAATAAATAATTATTATATATTTTTTATATTATATATATAATATGTATTAAGATTTTATATTTAAAGTATTATATTATCGAGAATTTGAACTGTTATAACGATATTATACTAATAAATATTCTTAAAGTTATAAAAAATAAAATTAGTTTATGCACAAAACTCCTATCTTCTTTTTATTTCCTTCAATATTCGCATAATTGCTGGAATATTCAGTAGTTTTTCGTATTTTCCCACCCAAATAACAAAAATCAAGAACAAAATCTACGAGGAATTTATTACTGCCACTATATTTGAAAAGAGTCCAGTCGCCAAGATTTACTTGTTTACACTTTTGAACGAAGTCTGAGTTGGCATCATTTTGTCTACAGGATTTGCTAGAGTTGTACTCAGATTGGCGAACCCTTTGCAATCTATCACTGCTTAATTGACCTGTGCATTCATTTAGAAACCAACAGATAGAAGACTTTCTCACTACTGTTGTTCTTCCAGTAGAATATTTTAATAGTTTAAAGGGACTAAATTCATTCAATATATTTTTTGAATCGGAATAATCTTTTAATTCTAAGCTGCCTTGAACAGTAGCGAGTAGCGTTAGATCTTCCGATAGTTCTAAGCCAGGACTTTCAAAATTTTGTGATGGTCCGTCTACATTCGAGGTAGGTTCAATTTTTCCTGTGTCAAATTCCTCTTCTTCGTCGTCCAAACCGTCTTTTCCATTTTTTGATGCAAACTGTAAATCAATAACCTCTGAAAAACCTACATCCAAATTCATTCCAAGACTTTGTATGCATCTTGTTTTGCAGAATTGAGAATGTTCATCATTTTAGTGTACATTAGTTGTGCAGTATTTTTATCGAAGATTAAATTGTCAGACGGCTCTGAAATCGAAAAATCGGAGTCTTGACACTCAAACGAAACACGTAAGTGGCTCATCCGAGGAAATTTTAAAAATTCTTCATAATACATTTTAATATAGTAAAATTTACCATTGTGTAGCGCGTAGTTGTCATCGACCGTAATTTCCGGAAAAAGCTCTCGCAAGTTTGACTGCTAAACAACCATGGTAAAATATTTTCACCTTTTCCACTTTTCTCGTTTTGAACGATAGCACTTATTAGGCTGTGCGCATTGAGTTCTATGCATACGTATGCATTTCTTGTAATGAAATTTTCAGTCACTGAATATTTTTTGTTTGAGCGTAGTCATGTTCTCCACATCCGTAAGAAAAAGATACAGTACCAAATGTAGTACACACAGAAACGAATTCACAGTATAGTACATCAATTTTAAATATGCTTTTGTGGCTTCGCTGCCCGGAATGTTCTCTTCTAAAAAAGCCTAGACCTTCAGATCGCAAAGTTTCATCGCAGCTTTAAAATTCATCTTATTCTTGACAGATACATCTTTTTCAGTTAAAAGATGTTTATCCTTTGACACTACCTTCATCAACGTTTTGATATGAGTTACCGAAACAATGAAATGTCTCATAGGCATCAGATTAAAATTTCTGAGAAACCGAGCTCTCAATTTCGTACCGATATGGACAGTATCTTGTGTGACAATTGTTTTTGGCTCCAATTTTGCTTGAAAACCTGGTAAGATTGTACATTTTTATTTACAAGATTAAGGTCAAGCCACTGACTATTATCATCGCTTTCAGTAGTCGACTATCCCCGTCTGATGATACACCCTCTACTTTTATTGAGGCGTCCAGTAAAAGTTTAATAATATACCGCCAGCGATTTGTTACGTCTTCTGTATAAAATTTGTTATCCATGCCGAATAGACATAAGCAAAATGAAGGACTGTCCTTTGATAACGACTGAGTCATTATCGCATAAAGTAAAGATGCTTTTTTCTTTTTCTTGAAAAATTTTTCAATCACTGCAGCAGACGTAGCTATGAATGTCCTTGCCATTGGCATATCATTGCCGTTCAAAGGCAACACAAATCCGACCAAATTATTTGTCTTTGGATCATATTGAATGCGATTGATTATGCGAGTGGCGTCTTCGCTAAGCCATACAGACCTTAATGACCTACCTTAATGAAGGTAAAGGTAAATTAGCTGCAAGTGTTTCGTAAGCAATTCTACAACCAGTGATGAACGTGTAACTACTAAATTGTTTCAGGGTATCATTATACTTGTATTCTCGTTTTTTCATTTGAGACTTATTATACGCGGCGCTATTTAATAAGAATTAACAAAGGAAATTCAGTTAACTTCATTTTTTCTTCAATGCCTTCCTTTACAGTGACCGATGAACTTGCTTCAGGTTTTAGAGAATTTTTAAAGGTATCATTAATGTTTTCTCCCTCATCAGTCTCCATCAATGTTTCTAAAGGTTGAACTTGAGAACAATTAGTAAACCACTGTTTGTCAATCTGTCGAACTTCAGGATAAGCTTCAGAGTAATTCGTTCGACAATTACTCTGAGCTAGCATTCCCCCTGATCCTACAACGTTTCGAAGGCTAAGCTTATAACATCTGAATAGTTTTCATTGGAAGCAAGAGTCTTGTGCATTAATTTCAATTGGAATATCGTTCATTTCGGCCACTTGATCAGAAAGGCCAGGATTAGTTAGTTGAATTGTCTGAATCACATAATGTGCAATTCTAACTGCTATATTCGGAGCAATATTCTCCACTGGAACTTCGCTGAATGCTTCCCTGTTCTGATTTCCAACCTTTTTTTTTTGGTTTCGGCTTCGCAGTCTTCGAATGCTTCAAGACATGTCTACCAAAGTTGGATAATATCCATTTGTTTTGAGCACTTTTCGAAGTTTTTATTATTGAAGAGCACACGGGACACGTTAAATGCGCTAAGTAAGAAAATTTAGTTAGTGGATTCTGTAGATCCGCCAGAGTAGTAATCTCAATGATAGTGTCATGTATTAACTTTTGTTTTAATTCTGGTTCTATATTCTCACTTTGATTTTTTGCAAATGTTGCAATACATTCTGCAACTTTTTTCTTTTCATTATTGATGTTAGCATTTGCAATATTTTCGAGAGAATTTTAGTAAGTCGATGTTCCACTAGAATGAAGAACACTTATCTCTTTTTTTTTTTTTTTTTTTTTCAAAAATTGAATTTTAGTTGAGTTTATATATTTAACTGCATCCTCAATTAAAAGTATGTCACCTACCATGAACTTAGAGGTCTGCGGTTTTTTAGAAAATATTCCTTAAAAGTCCTTCATCTCATCTTCGCTGAGAAGTGCAATTCATTTATCGCAAATTTCTCTGTTTCGTCAATAGTGTTCTTGTTAATGTACTTAAACGAATAAGGATTTGATAAAGTATGCAAAGTTAACATTTTCTTAACGTATATAGGCAATGAAGTATTTAATCCAGATTTCAATTTATTCCTGAAGTGCTCTGTGTTTTCGCTGTAGCGGGCACGTGGTTCCCCGGGATTTTTTCTTCCTTTACATTTGGCACATAATAAAGTTAAATCCTCGTTTAAGTTTGAAAAATCAGTCAACAAAAATTCAACCAAAACTCTTCTGCTCCAATTTTTGTGAAACCTGCCAACAAAAACGGCAAAATTTTATGTGTCCGAAAATGTGATCTCCATAATATCCTTAATATTTAATTAAATGCATTAATCTTACAAAACAATCGATCCATCGCGACGCAAGGAATCTTTCTTCCCTTTTCATAAGTTTGAAATTTTGATTATTTGAGAAGTCGCAGTTGAAAAATCAATTTAAAAAAATGATAAATCTAAGAAAATTTTTTAATTTAATATTTGGAAAAATTCTTTGGCACGTTTTGAGACCTATACATCCGGAAAATTGATAATTAGAACGTTGTATTAAACATTTATCAAGTGAGGAATGTTTAATTAAACCATTTGAAAAATATTGGAAAATGTTACAACCACAAAACTTTCTTTATAAAGAAGCAAAGATACAAATGAAATCAAAATACTGATAATATTCTTAATCTAGCGAATTTAAACAGATCTCGACTGAAACATTGAGGTTAGAATACGCGTTTTTTTCATAGTTCTATATAGATACGTATAATTTCAAAAAATGTAAATAAAAAATTCGATTTTTTTAAAAATTTTAATTCAGAAATAAAATAAATACAGGAATAATGATAAAAATGACAATAAAATGCAATATGTAACTTACCATTCAATACGTTTTATTTTCAAAGCTAGGTTCACTGTCCGTATATAATATGTACAGTCTACATTAACTAATCACTACACATCGAGTTTCATATCAGTATCACACTATTATAATTATTGAACACGAGCTATTCAACCGAAAATTATAATTGCATTCAATTGCCAAATAGTATGGACGATATTGCGAACAGACCGAATGCGCATCATCAGAGCAGACGCGTTCCTAGGAGTTCGATCGTAATTAATTTTCCGAATTTCACCGACTTCCTACGAAGTACAGTAGGATACTCGGAGACTACAAAAAGACTAACCAAGACTACTGCTGACTATTACAGGAACGACTTGAGAATTTCGGAAAAGTTAGTCAACGGTCATCATGAGAATTCTTCAGTGAATAGCCCCTCGATATTTTGTGACCAGCAGTATAGCTGCTCGCTCTCTTGTTTTGAGACGGCAGCTACTATTGAGTCGGGCAACTGCAGCACTAAGCCTGATAAAATTTTTGTTTTGGTATTGCAGTTACCCGACTCTGGAGAAGCTGCCGTCTCAAAACAAGAGAGCGAGCGGCTATACTGCTGGTCACAAATCTAAATTTTAAATAAAATAATATTTATTCTATATTATATTTTATACTTAAAATATTGTCAGGAACCTAGTAGTATTATTAATAAAATTAATATTTAAAATAAAATAATATTAATTAATATTATGCTTTAATATACATACAAGTATAAATATTATATATTTTTCATCGCACCTCAATCGAAAATTCGACTTTTGATGCCTGTGACGCGGGTAGAAAATCGAGTTTTCTAGTTTAGGGAAAAAAGTGACAGATAAATCTAAATGGCGGTGTGTTTTTCTGTCCACTCTTCCATTTACATATGCTGTAGCTCACTTGTTTTACCCTTCGCAAGCTTCGAGCTTCGGGTCAACTAATCTTAAAGCCAACGTCAATCTACATATTTTTGATCAGGATCGAGCGCGTCTGTCAATATTGAAGGTTGGAAGCAAAACAATATTTTCTTTTAAAGTAAAATCTAGTAGTAAATATAAATGTAAAATCAAATTTATTCTCATTTGTTGTTATCATATATGTGATAATCGCTTCGCTCGGGCAGCTAACTTCACACTCGTGAAATTGTTGCCTTTCGACCCTTGTTATGCAATATACTATATATCATAATATATGTATATATATACACTCGAACCTCCCGAATTTCACGTAATCCAGACCGAAGACCCTCTCGAATTTCACCAAATTCATGCTCTCAAATGTCATACCAATTGCGCATGTGTATTGCATATATTTCAACATTTTAAACTGCGCGCCAATAGCAACCAATCAGATGCTTAGTGCCATGGCATGCGCAGTGATTATGTAATTAGTGAGAAACCTGTCGGTGAAGTTCGAGAGGGAAATGAGGTGAAATTCGGGAGGTTGTGAAATTCGAGAAGGTGAAATTCGGGAGATTCGAATGTAATACTATTTCTAATAATACTCGCCCTAAATATAAAAAATTATGCTTTTTTAAATTGTTGGGTCAGTGAAGACCCTTCCTAGACAAAATTAACGTAGGAATAAACGTAGCAATGTAAAGACTCGAGAAAATACCACAGATATAACCTTGAAATATTTTCTTGCCTTTGAGAGAGGCAGGATTCCGCCCTCTATCGGCGATCGCCCGAAGTAAAATTTTCGCGCTCTCTCTATCTCTCTCTCTCTCTCTTTTAGTCTTTTAAAATTACAAAAAAAAGTGCAAACTTCGCGGGCACATTCTCATCACACCTGTGCAAAGTGGACCAGGAGACCCGGTTTTGTGGCCAAAATTCGATTTTTAAATCAAAATTCAAAAAGTTTACGAATTTGGCTAAAAATAGTTACTCGGGGGTTTCTGGGGTCGCTCCTTACGAATATGTGATTTAAAATTAAAAATTAAAAAGTGGCGGACCCAATATGGCGGCGAAGATTTTGAAAAGTCTACGGAGTTGGCTAAGAATTCGGCTTTGGGATTTTTTTTGCATATACATATATTGTATACATTAACGGTGTTAATTATCATTTTATTAATATAATTTATGTGCAAGGAATGTGGACGGAAAGAAGATTACCGAAACAAGTAAGCTAGCTCGTCCGCGGTCCGCGTTGATGTAATTGGAATAACAAATGACTGTGAGCCAGCGCGCGCGGCCATGTAAATAGGAGCGACACAAATGAAAAGGAACAAGTGTACATCCTAAGGTACACATTCATATATTTCAGAACTCAATATGTTGCGTTATGTTGGATTATGAACAATCGGAAGAAGGTGTTTTGCTGAAAACTCTTGTTTTTAATTTACTAATAATAATATGATTGTATTTCACTGCAATTAGAAATTACAGATTGAACTGTTTTCTTACAAATTTAACACCTTGGTGAATTAAATACATCGAGGTAGAAGGTTAAAAATTAATTTTTTAACATCAAAAATCGTATTTCCCTAACGTCAGTAATACTACGAATTGTAATAAGATTTTCTAAGTTGTGCCTGTGTTCTTGCGTTTTGCGCCTGTATGAAGCCGACAGACGTGCTCAGCAAACGTCGTAAGTCTTCGTTGATTTCCGTCGCTGGCCCAGGGTGGGCTGCGTGAGCTAGCGTTCGCTGAGTTTGGTCCAGTGGTCGCAGATTTGAAACGAGACGAACTTGACACAATGAAAGGTCTATGTCCGTGTGAAATAAGTAGGAGATCGTAATGATTGCGCGCGCAGCAAATTCTCCTCTTCTGAATTTGAAAACCCGAAGATGTACGATTCCATTCGGAAAACTGCGGGCGGTCTCTCTATTTATATATCCACGATTCACATTTGAAATTGAATAAATTGTCGATTTTAATATTTCGATGCGTTTTGATGTTGAGGTGAGGTTTTTCAGGTAGAGAATATTAATATTAATATATATTATTAATGTTAATATTAGGATTATATTATAATAGGATAGATTATAACATTCATTTATTTCTATTTGGATCTGCAAATTGAATGAAATTCATGAAATTGGTTATTTTAATGATTTGAATATTTCGCGCGATTCTTATATATCTATTATAATATGCAAATGAGTAAATTATATAATTAACTGTATGATAATACAATTATGTATAATATTATATTAATATTAATTAACTTTAAATGATTTTGTGCTGGTGTTTTAAATGTTTAAACGTTAAAATTATATATATTTATAAACCGAAAAAATTAAAACACTGCATAATATTTTCAATTAATACTTATTCTTAAAATTTAGTTATATTTTACTTCTTTTTCAGGATTATTTATTTTGCTGGGACTCCGATTTTTAAGATTTAAAAATTTCTAGTATTTCTAGTAAATTTCGCGCGTGAGCCAGCGCACGCGCGGCCATGTAAATATACCATAAGCACCCTGCTGGAAGTAAAGATATAGAAATCTTATCCCTTTCTATCTCCTTCTATCTCTAAGATAAAAAGAGATAAAGATTGCTTAACCCTTTTTATCTCTCGCCTATCCCCGCTACCTCTTTCTATCTCCGTATCAATCCAAATCCACGCTTATCTCTTTGAATCTCCTCTTTTCTATCCCTTTCTATCTCTTGTCTATCTCCGCCTATATCTTTCTATCTCATGTTTATCTCGGCCTATCTCTTGTCTATCTACACCTATATCATTCTATTTCCTTGTCAATCGCCGTTCTCTCTTATCTCTTTCAATTCCCACTTCTCTATCTCTTTTTATCTCTGTATATACCTTTCTTTCCCTTTCTATATCCATTTCAATTCACATTCACTCTTATCACTTTGAATCTCCTCTTTTCTATTCCTTTTTATCTCTTGCTTATCTACATCCATGCCTATCTCTTTCAATCTATTATCTATTTCCGTCTATCTCTTTCTATCTCCTTTTCAATCAAACTTTGCTCTATCTCTTTGAATCCGCACTTCTCTATCTCTATTTATCTTTCGCCTATTATCGTTTATCTCTTTCTATCTACATGTTACTGAAAAT
>UCOH01010184.1:0-18491 GCA_900474275.1 Synergus japonicus
TATATATATATATATATATATATATATTCGATGACATGAAAATGACATATCTGAATAAAAACCATTTTAAGTTGGCCCTTAAATTAGGTTATTATAACTATATTTCTTGGAACGTCAACTTTAAATGGTCTTTAACATCAAGTTGTTATTGTTATATCTTCATTTAATGATTTTTCTAAATATAATCTTGTATAAAAATGACAATTGTTCATTTCATACAATTTTCATTCATTTATTGCGATCCCATATACACCAAACAAAAACTCAAATAATTTGTGCAAAACAGTACACTTTTTATCGTAACAGTACTTTTTATCGTATTCTCATTTATTTTCAGCGAAATGGAAAATTTAATTGGTTCAAAAGATGATCAAAAAACTAATAATAAACGGAAATCCAGTAAAGAAGTCAGAGTTTCAAGCACTGGTAGACATATCACTACTCCGAAATACCTTATAACTATATCTTCCGATGAGCAGCCTTCCCAGAAAAGAAGTTTCACTTCAAAAGATCTCAAAACTGAAATTCAAAAATTAAAAGATAACGCGAAGGGAATTAAGAACAAAAAAGTTGACTGTAAAGATACCGAAAAATTTGTAGAAAAAAGAAGCATATCTACGGAAAAAAGAAGCAAGCAATTTCTAAGCAATCTGCAAACAAAGATCGGTAAGTACATATAACTTTTGTTGCTATAAATTTTTTTGAATACAAATGTAAAATTTACGACAATTTCGTTTCAGATTTCCACTGGAAGATATACATTCTTTGAACCTGCGATTCAAGGGAATGCCAAAACTGAGATTATTAAATCCGTGCCACCGTAGATAAAAGCAGCATCAGTTTTAGCGACTTTACGAGTAAACAATGCTACGAAGTGGAATAATGAGCCTTCTGCAACTGACGAGATTGAAAAGAGTTCTCAGAACAGAGAAACTATTTCTCCTACAACAGTTATAACACCACAGATTACGTATTCTCATCTAAATGCCAGAATTAGTTCTGACAATCAAATCGAAAAAGTTTTTGGTATGATGTTGACAATGAGTTTTCAAAAATTGATCAAGCAAAAAGTAGCGTATGCCAGATAAATATATCTATCTATCTATCTATCTATCTATCTATTCTCTATTCTATATTATAAAAAGATCTTGCCATCGCCGCCGCTGCCTCCGCCGGACCCAACGTCGCTGTGCCAGGAATTGAGAACGGTTAATGGTTTCAATAGTGTAATACATTTATTACGTTTGTGGTTGTGGAAAATATGGAATAATATGGGAATAAATGAAATAATTGAAAAACATTGACCCCTCTGTATCACGTGACCTCATGAGTGGTCACGTGACTCCCAAGAGGAAACAGGACCCCTCTATAATCACGTGATCTCATGAATGGTCACGTGACCCCAAAGAGGAAACGGAACCTATCATGACCTGACTCCTCTCGATCACGTGACCTCATGAAGGGAGTCTAATACGGTTTATGTAAGGTTTAGGAATAGGTTAGAGTCTTAAACCCAAAGGACCCCATAAGATTACTATTAGACTACCTTAAAACCCTATAAGACCCCAATCAGACCAAATTAAGTTAGGTTAGGTAATGTTTAGGGTTAGGTTATGTCCACCTCCATGGCAACCGATCATGTGACCCCATAACGACACGCCCTTTTTGACCCCCATGATCACGTGACCCTGGTAAAACCACGCCCCTTTTGAACCTATTCATTAAGTGACCTCTTAATTTCACCGCTGCCTCTGTATAAAGAATCTCATTAGAACCCTATAAAAGCACCATATGATCAAAATGAAACCCCATAAAGCCCCAAAAAGATAATGTTTCCATAAGACCCCAAAAGATTACCATAACACCTCATAAGACAACATACAACTTTCATAATACCCTTTAAAACCCAAATAAGAAGTCCCTGAAAATCTAAAAAGAATAGGTTAGGTTAAATTAGGGTCTCAACCCCATCGAGCCAAAGAGACCATTATAAGACTAACATGAAACCCCATAAGACCACCATAAGACCGAATAGGATCCCATATGACCCCAACAGGACCCAATAAAAAAAACATAAAATTCCCATAAAACGTTCATTAAAATCTAATAATACTCATATAAGATCCCATAAGGTTTAGGTTAGGGTTCTGATTCCCATAGAACTCCATAATACCACTAAAAGACTACCATAAAACGCCTGTAAAACCTCAATAAAATGCACATAAATCAAAAAGTTCATCAAAATTCTGATGAGGAGTAGGCGCGCGATGCGCGCAGGGGGGCTACGCCCCCTTTATGTTGGTATATTTTATAACCTATTAATTAAATTTTAGATTATAATTTTTTCAAATATAGAATAGATAAAGAATTTACTTTAAATATGCCATTTGAGCGCCAGCTTGTTTTACTCAAAACAAGCAAAAGTATTGATATACGCCTAGGCGCAAAAATCCCCAACGACATTGCTACCTCGGAATTAAAAACTAAAGAAAATAAATAGAAAATAGAAAATAAGAGTTAGAAGTTAAAATAGAACTAATTTAGGTAAAAGTAGAAATAATCTTCGTCTCAAAATACTCAGACTTAGGTCTGACTACCGCGCGGCGAAGACAATTTCTACTCGGATAAAACATCGCGAACGGGGACTCAGAAGCGCGGGTACCGAGGAAACGTTCTCCGCGCATCTCCCACCGAAAGGGTCTTTTCCCTCACCATCCAAACCCTTTAGGTCGCAAGGATATAAAAAGGCGTGCGCGACGAAAAATCGTCAGAAGGTTTGGAGGCGGCATCCGCTTCCTAACCAGCTGAGCTATCTGGCATACCGGTAGGTGCACCACCCGGGCTGGCATACCGCTCGGCAACGTTGGAAGTCGGTCTATTTGGCATACCTGTAGATCCGGCGCTCTCTCTCTCTCGCCTATCTGGAAATCCGGTAGGCGCAACGCTCTGCACCGGCAGGCGTAACACCCAGACTGTATACAGTCTGGCATCATAATCCCCTCTTCTGTCTTTCCACCGCACGACCTTTTTGAGGCCCTCTGAGACTTTGGGACACCGGACTACCTGTTCCGACCCAAATCTACCCGCTACCGTTTAGTCTTACCTTTAGCATTGTCAAGCGACACGAACCTTTGGCTACTCCGTTTTGTGTAGACTCGATTCTTCTTCCTGAATAAATTACCCATTAATTACTACGAAAATGGTGAGTTTTTAATCAGAGTAACCCTACCCCTCTCTTTCCCCCTCCCTCAACCTCTAGCTTTCACATAAAACATCCTGAAGTAATCACCTCAGGACAAATAGGGAATTAGTCCTTGTAAAATACGTAAGAGAAATTCCTTCCTCCCTCAGACTTAGTTTTACTCTCCAACTTCTCTCTAAGATCAAATCCCGAACAGGGATTGATATCAGTATTTTCTAAAACGAATTGAATTTACTTTACATAACCTTAGGCTAGCGCAGTACCGCGGAGAGGGCGGGGAAAGGGAATATTCACTGAGAAACACTGCATTTACAAAGGCTAATAAATTTCATTTATTAAATAAAAGTTTTAGTCATTACGTCATAGAACAAATAAATGAAATATAACGATTTGAGCAAATTATAAGAAATTGACGAACCCCTGTTCGTCAATGTACAGCGTACTTCAAAATCAGATTCGAAACAACAACTAGAAATGACGAATAATTACAAAGAAGAGAGTAGAGAAGTCGTTACCTGTGCTGATAAAGGCGTGGCAAAGCACACGCCTTCCTCGAACTTGCCCTCTGGTCAAGTTTGGCATTTTTAATATTTCTAAAGTCCAATTTTATAATAATATGGCTTCAACAGGCCGAATCCTCAGTAAATTCAATATAATATATCACTGGGGGGTTCCTCGCCACCCAGGGTAATCTTAAACGAATCAAACAACGCCAATCAAAATCACTAAACTCAACACGACTCAAACGCGTGTTGTACGTAACGACTTCGAGCACAAAGTGAACGAGCCAACCTCTCTCTTCCTGTCTCGTGACGTACGCGGAAACAGGTAGCGACACGAAACTGTAAGTTAAATTAAATTCCCTAGTGGTAAAGACGTAATTAAACCGACGACCAAAAACCCGAGTTGACTCGCCGGGCCCAGAGATCGCGCTAGGTGGACCAATTGCAGACGACCGGCTGATTAGTTGCCATCCTCCTGGTCGTTATTGTGCACGGGAATCACATCCATGCACCTTGACCAGGATCCTCTTCATGCCTATGTGATGCGGATTGGACGTCAGTGTGAAAGTGTGTATGTTACTGTGACTCTGAGCCCCCCATGGCTCAGAGTTAATATGAAACATAAAAGTGTAACAAAGTATAAATTATAATTCGAGTGAATGTGTTTTCCAGGGTCCAGATAGCTGTCTGGTTGGTCAACTGATTGTTAGAGAGCTCATGCGCTCCAATCAGCTAACAGGTTGTATGCAAACAACCAACACTCTGTGCGAGAAGTTTATCGCGAATTAGTTAATTTTAAGTTAGAATGTGAAAAATGTACGTGGTATAAAATATATCACGTCACAATATTTATTTGTTTTTAAATCCGGATCAGTAAAACTTATTGTCAACAAATTTTTTCACCGGATTACACTTTAATTCATACTACTAAAATTTAATCCATGCGCGTTCTTATCAATATTTATATTTGCAGGAAAATCGAGTCAAAATGATATTTTAATTGATCAAAATAATCAGATAATTAAACGATTAGGTGTTACGAACCAATAATTCCCTAAATGAAGAGTGTCAAAATGAAACAATTAGGAAAGTCAGGCTGGTCGGAGAGTTACAGAAAATAAAAAAAAATAGTAGTTCTATTTTTTTTTTTAAATTATTTTTGCGGGACACGAATCTTCCAATCCTCATCCGAAGATGAATTCTGTCATCTGATGGGAGGTTTAAATAAATAAATAGTTGGTTTATTTTGCAAAGATCATTAAGAAATATATTTTGAAATCCCCGAATTCAATTATCAATGGTTCCTTTTCATCCAGAAAATAATTCTTTTGATATACGGTAAATGTGCTAGTCTTCGTCAATGCATGGGTTATCGGCAAATGGCGCAGTATTTTAAATATAATAAGATGTTGTATTCTTCGTTCTGAGCAAAAATATAATTTTTTATTTATTTGGACATCGTAGCATCGATTGCGAATATTTTTTTGATGAGAAAAGTAAGTGACTTTAAGTAAAAGAAACATTTTTTGTGGCCGGTCTTACAGAGTGCTACAATCGAGTAAAATTCTTAAGGTTTAGGTTAGAGTATCAGTCAGCAGGAAGTCTCGTAGATGCTGAAATACACAAAATATTACGGTAAGCCTATGTTTATTATATAAAATAATGTTTTTATAACGTGTATATATACGTAAAATTATTAAATATTAGATAATATTTTTGGAAAGTAGAAAATCCGATGACAGGTGAACCTGTACACTTGTTGCTTGGATATTCGGCACAACTGCCGAATACTGAATTTTGACATTTATAATAAAACAGTATTTTTTAATTAAATACTGTTAGTGCCATACATCACTAAGCTAGAAAACATATTGAGAATACATTAATGCTGACTTGTTTCAGTATTCGGCAGCCAAAATACTATTCCTAATGTAACGACTAAGATATTTATTTAAAGGAAAATCAAAATAACTCCCTCTTATCTTCCCTAATTTCCTCGTTTTTATTAACCCTCGTGAGAAGGCAAATTCGGGATGAGGATAGCCAACAGGTTAGCTAAGAAATATTACAACACAGGGTTTGACCTTGATATAATGAGTTTATTTAGATGTTAAAAGATATTTGTTACAACAAATAGACAATGATTATAATTATTAAATGAAAATAGATATTTATTATAATTTAATTGGATATATGTCGAAGGTAAAATGTTAATTAAAAGAGGTGAGATTTGTATTAAGTGAATGTCCAAACAACGAACAGGTATTACAAATATTAAATCATTTAGACATTTGTTGGAGATAAATGCTTATGAAAGGAGAGATTTGTTATAAACAAATCATCAAACAACAAACAATGATTTCAAACAGATAAATTACTTAGACATTTGTCGGAGATAAATGTTTATTAAAAAGGAAAGATTCACTATAAACAAATGCTCAAATGATAGACCATAATTTGTTATTAATGTTGCAAAATTAACGAAATGATTACGAATGTACTGAGGATGTCTGACATTGGTTATAAATTGTTACAAACAAAACAGAATAAGTATCAAATTATAATTGTTGTGATTAAGTGTTTAAAAAGACAGGTATTTCGAGGGAGAGTTTGAAGTTGAGAGGCAGATCTAATGAATTGAAGAGATAAAAAAATAAATACACCTGGTTTACGTGGTGTATTTATTTACGAGTGGAAAAGGTTGCTAAGTGCACGAGTTAATTAGTCATGGACCTGTGACTCCTAAATAGCTCTTGCTGTTGCGTCTTCTTAATTTGGTGGTATCGCTTCTACAAAATGCTGAGGATGTTTTGGTCGAGCGGTCATGGACTCTAGATTATAAGTCTATGAGTGTATTGATCGTGGATCGTGGACTCATGACACTAAACAAAGAAATTTTATAAAATTGGTGATGCCGATTACTAAAGCATTACTAGGTAGATTACTAGGTTCTGCAGTCCTAGGCAACAAACATAATTTATTAAATGCAGTGTTTAAACTCCATTTATCTAGCCTTTTGTCATTATTTTTATAAACATTAATTATTTTTGACTAAAATTATGAATATTTAAAATGAAATTGAAAGAGTTTTTTTCTAAAATTGTGATTTTCGCAATATTTTAAATCTATGTGTATATATTTATTTTATAAGATTTACTTAAGTGAATAATAGATTGAATTTTTACTGAAAGTATAATTAAAAATAAAAGAATAAATAAAATTTAATAAATCAACTAAAATAAATACAATTATTTATTTTACAGAAATAACAACGAAATTAAAATACACAAATGACCAAATGCTGGCAGCATTACAAAGTGTAATAGATGGTAAATTTGTTTCCGCTGCTAGTAAAATCCACAAAGTACCTCGAAGTACATTATGGGATAAATATAATGAACGAGTTTCACTTGTACGAAAAATGGGTTATGACCCTATTTTGTCTGTGGAAGAGGAGAATCAGCTGGTGCAGTGGACGTTTGACGTAGCAAAAGTCGGATTTCCCGTTACCAAAGACCAACTTTTGGATAGCGTAAAAATTCTTGCTAAAGAATTTAAAAAATCCGAAAAATTTTAAAATGGAAGACCAGGCAGATCGTAGTATGAAGACTGTCTTAAACGACATCCAGAAATTTCGAAGAGAGTAGCTCAGAATTTGACTGTAAGTCGTGCTTCGGTAACTAAAAAAATGCTTCGTGGTTGGTTTAATGAGGTTAATGAGTCAAAAGAGGTGATAAGACAGTATATAACTTAGTAAACTGTGATGAAAAAGAATGCATTACAACGTTAATTACTGGAAATGCAGCTGAACAAAGGCACCCCGAATGGTAGTCTTTTCGTATAAACGAGTTCCTGCAGATATTGCAGCATCAGTACCAAAGACGTGGGGGCTTGGAACCTCTGATAACGGTTGGATGACTGGGTAGACTTTTTATGAATATATCACAAACTTTTTTCATCCATGGTTGTTGAAAGAGAAAATTATACTGCCTATTCTATTCCTCGACGGTCATTCTTCTCACATAACCTTGGCTACAAGCCAATTTTGTCTCAAGAATCAAATCATTCTCGTGGCTCTCTATTCTAACTCGACCCACATTCTTCAGCCGATGGATGTTTCAGTTTTCAGTCCTTTGAAGAAGGAATGGAGAAAAGTTATACAGACATGGCGAATGGAGAATGGAGGAGAAAGATTAAGCCGCAAGAATCTTGCACCCTTATTGGAAAAAACAATCAAGAATTGCAACTTCTCGCAATTTTTGCAGAGTGGTTTTCGAATATGTGGTTTGTTTCCATATAAGGCAGACGTCATTGATTATTCGAAATTGCTGCGACCTTGTCAATCTACAAACTTACGCGAAAATACAGACTTGGGACTTCTTTGTACGGAGCAAAATCATGCCGGAACGGAAGCCACTGATTCTACAGCATTACAGCGTGATTCTGAATACTCGGGACTTCCTCCTAAGGGGCAGAATCATTTCGAAGAAGAAAATCTTCCTTATGATCTGAAAGAAAATTATCAAAACAATTGCAATATTTTAAAAGCTCAAAATGTACCATCTCCTTTCAAAAGGGCCTTATTTTTATTTTGGCCAGACAACACAAACTCGAAGCAACAAACAGAGAAAAAACGAAAGCCAAAGGACAAAGTACCTTCAGTGGCTGTATCCGATACATGGATACAATACCATTAACAAAAAGAAGAGTGTAAGAAATTATTATTACTGGAGACAGAAGAGAAGAAAAAACAGCGACAAGAAAAAGCTAAGGAAAATAAATTAGCTTTAGAAGCTAAAAAAGAAGAGAGAATAAGAAAGAAGGCAGAGAAAGCTGAACTTCAGAAAATAGCTTTAATTATAAAACAAGAGAAGAAAGAAAAAATAGTGAAAGAGAGATTAGAGCGAAAGGTAAACCAAAAATTAAACGGATCATAAGTATATTTAAAAAAAAATCGACGATTTAAGAAAAAGAAGATTAAAGAAACGTGATAAATATAATTAGTAAAGATTATTATTATTATTAAGTAAAGATTTAGTAAAGATGATTAGATGTATTTATGAAAAACAATATTTCTTATAGTTAATTCCTTATAATGTTTCTTTTGTGAAATTATTCTTCGTTTTTGTTGGTAATATAATGGTATTATCTTATAATCATTATAAGTTTCAACATTTATAAAATGTTTCAGTGTGAGCAATTAAATCTCAACACTCCTTCTTATGCATTTTAATACAAATAATGAAACCTACTTCCTGGAATTTGAAATTCCCACTCGTTTTGAGATTTGAGTTTGAAGGTCTATCTAGTGTAACTTAATAAATTGTTTTTCTATTTTGGCTCACCATTGTCGATAATTTCTTGGAACCACCGTTGTCAATATTCAATCGAGCTAGAAGCTAAATATGAGTCCTCTAGTCACATAATATTGCAAGCGAATTCCCGCACTTTACATTATTCCACTTTTTATACAGGGACGCACTTTCAGAATGCCGTATCCAGTTACTTAGGATAACAAAGGAATACAGTTAATGATTCATTATTCAGCCGATCATGTCTTGAATTAATTCATAAATTGGAATCCTTTGTCCTCAAAATCGAGAAGAATTTGGAGATTTTACGTCCCTCGTTCAAATCGATTCGACTTTCAGGTTCCTTCGGGATAACTTTTCCGGCACTTATGGTTATTCGGATTGACGTAGAAGCTTGACGTCTAGCCTCCCTATTCGCGAATATTTCCAGGCCATCCGACAGGAGAGCACGGTTACGAAAAGAAAACTAAAGAGACGGGCACTGACTTTTTCGTGGTGATTTTAAAAAGAGACTTCCGAACAGGAAATGGAAGCTCGTCAGTATATTCTGCCAAGAGCAACTAAGTTGTCTTGATTTTATAATGCTCAAAGTAGGTGTGCTACCGGTCGATTTGATGAAAAATTTTTGAGGAGTCAGGAAATTTTGATTGGCTGATAGATATGAGGTGATTTGCAAGAACAAAAGAATTTTGGTACTTGCACTTTCGTTCGTACAGCGCAATTTGATTGCTTTGCAGAAATGTGAATTTCTGTTGGTAATTAGATCCAGGGCAAGAAACCCATGATCGGTAATTTGCTGAGTTGTATTTGTTGGTTTAATTCATAGAATTAATTGTATATCAAAAAGTAATTTTTATACAGATTTGTTTACATGATAGTCGAGCAGGACTGGACTGGCCTAAAGTCTTTGTCATAAAGGGTGCCGGGGTAAATGAGTAATCATAAGTTTAGTCTTGATCAGTATTTGATAGAAGAAAGACGTGCCTTCCGAAGTGCTCTTTTAATAAAGAAAGCACAAGTTCATTTATAGTATAACCTTTGTTTCATTTCCTAATTTAATTTCCAATAGGTTATGGGCCCAGAATACGCGAAATTACGTGTGTATTACCTATGCATTACCTGCGAACTGTAAATCAGCCACGTGTAATAAAACTTTAATAGTTACTTAATTATTTCTTCCTTTTAGTGTTATCTTAGTGCAAAAACGATAATGGAGAATTTAAATTGAAAAGAAATGTTAAACCTTTTGATGGTGAAAAGTACAGTGTGTGGAAATTTAGAATTCGTGCCTTATTAAGTGAACTCGATGTGATAAAAGTGATTGACAATGCAATACCGGCTGTATTGACTGATGAGTGGAATAAAGCCGAACGAATTTCTAAAAGTATAATCGTTGAATACTTATCGGACTCTTTTCTTAGTTTTGCTAAGACTGAAAGTACTGCTAAACAAATTTTAAATGATTTGGATGCGATCTGTGAGCGTAAAAGTCTCGCAACTCAATTGGCTTTGCGAAAAAGATTGCTCGGATTAAAGTTAAAAGGAGATATGTCATTAATAAAACATTTTAGCATTTTTGATGATATAATTTCTGAATTATTGGCGGCAGGGGCGAAGTTAGATGAAATTTATGGGAGTTACAATTTTTCAAAGTAGGTAAACATTCTGATGTTTGTGGTCCAATCACTTCTTCTACAGTAAATAATAAAAATTATTTTATAATTTTTATTGATCAATACACTCACTATACTGTTACGTATTTAATTTCGTATAAATCAGATGTTTTCTCAGTCTTTCAAGATTATATTGCAAAAAGTGAGGCTCATTTTAATTTAAAAGTTGTGAATTTATATTGCGATAATGGAAGAGAGTATTTTTCAAATGAGATGAAAGATTATTGTATGCAAAAAGGTATAAACTATCGTTTAACAGTTCTACGAACTCCTCAATTAAATGGTGTGTCAGAACGAATGGGGTGAATTTTTGGGGTGATGCAGTTCTTACTGCTTCTTATTTAATAAACTTGACACCAACTAAATCTTTAAAACTAAACAAAACGCCATATGAATTGTGGCATAGTAACAAGCCTCAATTAACATATCTAAAGGTTTTCGGTTCTACTGTATACATGCATAATAAAACCAGAAAAACTAAATTCGAAGAAAAAGCTTTAAAAGGTATTCTGGTTGGATATGAACCGAACAGATATAAAGTGTGGGATGTGGAAACTGAAAAGTTTGCAGTAGTAAGAGATGTTATTGTAGATGAGACAAATTTTAAGGTACCCAGGCCTGTAGCAAGGCTTGAAGGAGTTAATTTTGAAAACTCCAGAAATGAAACTGATACATCTGACATACAGTCAAAATCAGTGGTAGAGTCTCAGGAATCTAATAATGAGAAATTAGATATATCAAAAGATAGGGTTGAAACGATACCCGAAAAGATAGCAAAATTAGATCTGGAATCTAATAAATCTGTAATTGAAACAGATGTGCACACAAATTCTTTATCTCAAGAAAATAAAAGTAAGGTAGTCAAATTTTCTGAACCTAGAAGAAGTGATAGGATCAAAAATCAATTTCGTAAATCTTATAATAAAGACAACACATTAGATGATTATCTCATGTACGCTCAATCTATAGTTTTTAAAATTCCAAGTACTTATAATGAAATTAAAAATAGTGAAAATAAAGTTTAATCAGAACAAGCTATAACAGACGAAATTAATTCACTAATAACTAATAAAACCTGGACTTTGGTATCAAAACCAGAAAATAAAAATATTGTTTATTGTAAATGGATATTTACTATAAAAAATGATGAGTTTGGAAATCCATTGAAATATAAAGCCAGCGTTGTTGCTCGTGGTTTCATTCAAGAATATTTCGAAGATTATAATGAAACCTTTGCACCAGTTGCCAGAATTTCAAGCTTTAGATGTATTCTTGCTTTTTCAAATCAGTTTAATTTACTGGTTCATCATATGGACATAAAAACTGCTGTTTTGAACGGTATTTTGAAAGAAGAAATCTATATGAGGGTTCCTGAGGGTTTTGAATGCAAAACCAATCAAGTCCGTAAATTAAATAAAGCAATGTATGGTTTAAAACAGGTAGCAAGATGTTGGTTTGAGATGTTTGAAAAAGTGCTTTTAGAAAAGAATTTTCAAAATTCTGCTGTTGATCGTTGCATTTATATTTTGGATAGAGGAAGTATATCTAAAAATATTTATGTAGTTCTTTATGTAGATGATCTCGTTATTGCGACTGCTGATATTGAAACCATGAACAAATTCAAAAATTATTTAAAGAATCAATTTTGCATAGTAGATTTGAAAGAAATTAAACTTTTTGTGGGAATTAAAATTAATACAAATGAAGACAGAATCACCTTGGATCAAAGTGCACATATAAAAACAATTCTGAGTAAATTTAATATGTCTGACTGCAAATATGTCAGTATGCCTCTTGAAAATAAACTGAACTATACAGCTTTGAACTCTGATGAGAAATTTGACGCTCCTTGTCGAAATCTTATCGGATGTTTAATGTATGTAATGCTTTGCACACGATCTGATTTAAGCACAGCTGTAAACATTTTAAGTAGATATTGAACTAAAAATAATCAAGAACTGTCGAAATGTCTAAAAAGGGTACTTAGGTATCTCAAAGGTTCAGTTGATATTAAATTAAATTATAACCAAGGTGATTATAACGAACTTCTAAGCAGTTATGTTGATTCTGATTGGGGAGGAAATGACGAAAGTGATAGGAAAAGAACGATAGGTTATTTGTTTAAATTATTTAATAAAAGCACAATATGCTGAAATACAAAAAGGCAAATATCTATAGCAGCTTCATCTACTGAAGCTGAATACATGGCTCTTTTTGAAGCTGTTAGAGAGGCTCTATGGTTAAATTCGTTAGCAACCAGTATTCATATAAATATTTCAGAGCCAATTATAAATTTTAAGGATAATAATGGATGCATAAGCATTGCAAAGAACATGTCATAAGAGGTCAAAATATATAGATATTATGTATCACTTTTCTAGGGATGTATATAATTTTATTTCTTATGTAATCTACCAGATAATATTAATCGTCTGATTAGGTTTTAATGGGTTTTCCCGAATCCTTGCAACGAATGTTGGGCTATATGTAATTTCCCAGGAAGCATAAGGAAGGTGCGTCTTATCTTTAGATTAGTTAACTTTATACTGGATACATGTATATAAGAAGAGTCATTTCATTTATGAGATGTTATTTTAAATATAATCGATTAATTTTGTAGGAGGTGTATTGGTTTAATTTGTGACGGACAGTCTTGTCGCTCATCACATATTCCTATCCTTCTATCGCTATCTCTTGTCAGTTCACGTCACCGAGCGGGCGGGGCGAGATTTCTACCAGACGGCTTCCCCTACCATCCGCCGACTAGTCGTTACGTAATTACAGGTGCTTAAAAGCACCGAATCGTCTGATTATCAATTAGTTCGCTGAGGAGCAGCTCGTCTGCAAATCAGCGTAACTCAACTGGTCTCTCTGCTAGCGGGCTACTACCATAGCAGAGCGACCAGGAGGCAACCTGGACGTCTTCTTCAGGGGAGATCCACTGAGTGTACGACTGGCAGGCACCCATACAGCCATGCACTCAGCTAAAGGATTTTTCTGCTCACACCGACCTATCCTGGGTCGATCCTGACGAAGATTTCCAGAACCTAGGGAATATTGTCATCTTAACATTTCCATCCTAAAAAAGAATCATCTAATACCTGACCAGCGGGCACCCCCATGGCCAGCTATCAGATAAAGAGGGTACGTCAGCCCAAAAACCTGGCCTACCCCTGATTCAATCCCGTCTCTCCGTTACAAATACCATCCTAAAAAAAGTCACTCCAAGTTTGACTAGCGGGCACCCCCATGGCCAACCTTGGAGATAAGGGTTGTATTGATTCTAAGGAATCAATCCAACCTAGATTCATTCCTGTCTGACATCACACCTGGGGTTTGGAATCGAACATAAAAAAAATATAAAAATAAAAGTAAATTAAAGAAATCTCCCTCGTATTTCTCTCTCTCTCCGCACCGTTCCGTAATACCGTTTGTTAGAGAGTGAGGGACTCAGGAGATAATATCCGTCTCAACCACCGGTGATACGTGACTTACGTCATGACGTCACTACATTACTCGTTCACTCTAAATTGCAGGTGAAGACAGAATAGGTCCGCTCGCACACACTCTCGTACAAACACACGCTCGCATCTCTCTTTCGCAAACAGCAAAACATATACAATTATTCAACACAAAAATGTATTATTGAATTCAATACAAACTCACACTTTATACAAATTCATCAATTTTATTTGAGATCATACTAAAAGTCAAATCACTCATTTAGCTCTTAATTAGAAATGTAATTTATAAGGAGAATACATTTTCTTTATTCTTTTGTTAAAATCAATGATTAAATTATTTCTTGCCCTTAAAACCGACCCTGGATCGACTGAAGCGTCCGGTAGGGCAAAGATAATAAGAATTCGCGAAAGTACAAACGTTGCTTAGGTCCAATAAGGGACGCCAAAAACGCAACGTCACAAATTCGTAGAATTAATTGTATATCAAAAAGTAATCTTTATATTCTAAGAACAGTATGTGTGTGGCCGAGTGACAGATTTGTTTACATGATAGTCGAGCAGGACTGGACTGGCCTAAAGTATTTGTCACAAAGGGTGCCGGTGCAAATGAGTAATCATAAGTTTAATCTTGATCAGTATTTGATAGAAGAAAGACGTGCCTTCCGAAGTGCTCTTTTAATAAAGAAAGCATAAGTTCATTTATATTATAAGCTTTGTTTCATTTCCTAATTTAATTTCCAATATATTTGAAATTGATTCTTTTCGATGTGCAATTGAATCAAAGTTTAATGAACTTTATTATATTGAACATTTCGCAATGTTCCAATGGCATTCGATTTCCCAAGTCTAGTTTTCAACTCAATTTCATTTAAGTGTATATTAAATAGAATCCAATTTACCAGCTTGTTATTGCTTTAATATAATTTTGAAGAGAAAAAATGCTGAAGGATGAATTTGATATAGGAAGGTCGTGTGAGAAAGGCAGGGTATCCGATAACGCACCTCAGAGCAGTCACTACTTATTTAAATGCTATGCTTAATGTGTATGTCCATCTCTATTAGTTGAAGCTATAGATTCAAGCTTCTTTCTCCTCATTCATTCCATATTATCAATATATTACTTCTAGTATTTATAATCCTAAATTATAAACATTTGTTAATTTTATATTGAGAAATTTAATTCAGGCTTCGAGGCTTGCTTAGGTATTTATCGCAGAGGTATTGCGTTAACAGCTTGGGTTACCGATGCGAGTAACCTTAGAAAAGATTCTTCATATATTTATTTCATTTATTCGGATCACTTGCGAAAGTCAAAGAAATAATATTACTATTATTAAATTCCTTTATAAATTTTATAGAAAATAAAAATGAATACTTTCGTAGGGCTGGTACACAACATAGGCAGTATGGGTGCAGACGAGGACAAACTTGACAAATCATTATACGAACCTTTGATAGGTTTTCCTATTAAAAATATAGAGCAATTCAACGAACTTGAATCGCGTAAGAACAGGGAGTTACGCAAAAAGCTGGCAAGTATTCAAACATTGATTCAAACCATAGATGAACTTTTGGGATCCTTCAATGCTCCAGACAAATATAGAGAGAAACATGTGTCATTAAAAGCCAGAAAACATCTTTTCATAAACGTATATGATGAGAAATAATATAAATAATTGGGTGAAATTACCTATTTTTACGTAGAATTTTATGGTAATCACCCCGGTCAATCCTTAACAGGGATGTACCTAATACTTGGATGACCAACACCAATCCTTCTGTTCATTATTGACAAAATTAATATCTTTGTCTTGGACATTAAGAGGGATGGTGGAGATAAAGATAACGATAAGAAGGGCCAAGGAACTGTAGAGTTGTCGAAGAATTTCTGAAGGTGGTGTTGCGAATGACGAAATTGAGTCTGTGAATGGTGTAGGTGGTTGGAACGTCAGTAGCTTCCTATCTCGTACGACGAAACTCAGAAATGTACATAATAAAATTTAAAAATATAAAAATAAAATCCATTCTACAAAAAAATGTCTTGCTAAAATAATAAATAGAGTGCCGAATTTTGTCTGTAAACGACAGCACTAAAGTTTCTTTTTAACTGAAATTAAATTAAAATTGAGCTTTTTGTGAGTTGCAGAAATCTATAACATAACAGACAATACCTTCGAAATAGCACGAAATCGCACAAAATCGAAAAAATTCGAAAAATTCCCACTCCCCTATTTCGATAAATTTTTATCCAATCAAAAAAATCTTTTTCCTCTAAAGTTCTACCTGGTAGGACTATACTTTACCCAAGTTTGAGTTCGATCAGATAAAGTCGAATTCTGACGGTGGTTAACTTGAGGAATAATGGCCCATATATGTACAAAATCATCAGTAGCAGAAAGACAGAACCATTAAACTTTTTCATTACTTGTTAGTAAAATTCAGTTAAGTAGAATCAGATTTTATAGCTATGAAAGTACCATATATTACAATTTTCACTGCATTTATTTAAATATACTTAAAATCACTCTATTGATCAATTTCATTTATCTTTTCCTAAACTTGGTTAAAAATATTTAGAAGTTCACTGAGCACTATTATATGTGCTTGAACGTCATTCGACTTATAATCATCTCTTTTATTTAACAAAACAATGACATAGATCAAAGTAAACGGTTCTGTTTTTCTACAATAAAAATAGAATATAAAAGTGTTATCAAAGAGAAAGTTTTCCACTGGCTAAGAAAATTAAAATTTTATCAATATTAAAATACTTTTATAAGTTCCTCATTATTAAAAAACTTCACTTATTTATAGATATGAATTCTTACTTTTTTAATGCAATATAGTTTCGCATTCTTATAATACATATGAGCCATTCCATACAAAATTTACAATCAAAGTTGTGACATTTCAAACTTTTGACGCTCGAAAAATCTACCTTTAAATATTTGCGAATAAAAAAAAAAAATTCGACTAAAAGAATAAGTAGCTGCAGTAAAATTTAGGATTTTCTTTCAGCTTTTCAATAAGCATTACAAGAAATTCATTAGACCAATTGTTTATAAAAATATGGCCTATTTTTATAAACAAATAATTTTTTTTCAACTTTGGAACCAATTCTTTTTTTTTATTGTAAAATTTACTTTAGACACTTTAGTCACTACTCCCAAAATTTGGGAATGGACCGTAGAAAATTTTGTCTGTAATAAATTTTTGAACTTTAGCTCTCGCGCTCGAACCACGTGCGATCGGCCGATCGTACTTGCTTCAATGCATGGTGCAACTTGTTGCGCCCTTGTATTGCACTCCACGCGTGAAGTCATTTTCCTCTGTGTGCTTTTTAGAAGTGTTGAGCAAAAATTTTTCTAACATGTCAGAATCAAAATTTAAACATGTATGTTGTAATCCCTTCAACAAAGAACATCATACTGGAAAAGAACAGAAAAAAAATTTGCGTCGTGTTTCTTTTTCGTCGCTTGAAAAATTAGATTCTTTAAAACCTGACGATATTTTGTGTCCGCCGTATAGAAAAAAAGTGGTGATAATCCCTAAAAATCTTCGTGAGTAATTCAATTCATTTTCTTATTGAATTTTATTTTTTATGAGATTTTTCCATTTAAAATTTATGTTGCTTCTTCAAAAAATTAGACGTGAACGTTAATCTTGTTAGTGGTGACAAATGTGAATCTGATCATTCTGATGATAATAATAAATAATAATAATAATAATAATGCATAAAATTATTTATAAATAATTTTATTGATACGATCCCTTTACTCCGTAAAGGGGTGAAGAGAGAATGTATCGTAACGAGTAGATTAATTTACACAACACGGCACTAAGGATTCACAAGAGGTCTGGAAAGAACCGATTTATATATTTCTTTTAATGAAGAAAAAGAAGAAAACTAGGCAGGGTCACTCTGTTTCACATAAAAACTTTATTAGGTCCTGTTCCTTAAACTGGATCGGAGGAGCGTGTCGGTAGGCTGGCTGAGGCAAGAAATGTCGCAGGTAGTTGCTGGTGGCCGGTGAAAAGGTAGAGGTCCTGGTTCCTTGTTGGGGCTCGAGGGCCGAGTCCCCAAGTAGAAAGTCCTGAAGTAGTAGGTCCGATTGGAGCGAGTCAGAGTCCGTCTGACTGAGAGAGCCGAGTCGCAAGGCTCGTGGAAGATTCCGAAACTGAAGTGTCACGGCTAAGGTCCCGAACCGAACTGTCACGGTTAAGGTCCAGAACTGAACTGTCCTCCTAGGGCCGGAGGGTCTCCCTCCTTTTATCTCTGTGCCTGGGATGCGTCCCAAGTTTCCCCCGCCTTCTGCCACTGACGCTCGACGGATGCT
>UCOH01010185.1:0-31171 GCA_900474275.1 Synergus japonicus
GATATGAAAAAAGATGTATTAGTCGATTCTATGTGGGCTCTTTAAATTATTAAAAAAATTCGTTTTATTTTGTAAATTTGTAAGTTGGTTTGTAACTTTATGATATAACTTGTACAAATTTGTTACTTTTATATATGCTTCTGTAAAGTTGTTCAAAATACTCAGTCCATTTGAGATTGCCTCTTTAAATTAATAAAGAAATTTGTTCTATATCATTAAATAGGTTTTATTACGACTGCTCGACCCACCCTCCCCCCACACCATTGGACCCTTTTTAACTAGAAAGAATGGTTATTTTTACCAGAATATCTTACTAGAATAGGTGGTTATATTAACCAGAATATGATATTCCTAAACTACCAGAAAAATGTCTAGTAAAATATTCTGGTTATTCTTACCAGAAATTCTTGTTACAATTACCAGAAAAAATTATTAAAGTAACCAGAATATGATTAATCAGAAACTTCTAATACTTTTAACCAGAATAAATAGTTAGGGTATATTTAACACTTTTTTCTAGTTAAAATAACTAGAATTCTAGTTATTTTAACTAGTTTTTTTTTTGAGTGAAAACATCACTGGTAAGCCCCGTCATTCATCACTCAACTCAGGCTCATTTTAGCTTTTCGTAAGGTTCATAGAAATTAGTATTTGTAAAACTTGAATTGTAATTTAATTTAATAAATTGTATAATTTTATTTAAAATCTCTCTTTTCATGTGGCTTGTCCTCGTTCCCAGATTCGCATTAAATTGTGAACTAAAACGAGAGAATTAGTTTTAAAGAAATCGAGTCTGTTGCCAAGTAGGTCGGTTAATAAATAAATAGGTAGGACGTAACACTATGAAAAAATGCAAAAAAGAAAATGATCAATTTTTTGAAAAAGAGAAACTAGCATAGCTCCTTAAAATTTTCAAGAATTAAGAAAATAATTTTCTTGAATTAAAGATAAATAATACGATAAGGACATATAAAATGAAAAGTTGGTTAAAAAAGAAATATAATTAAAATTATATCATTTTGTGGAAAATATTTTATTTTACAATCAATTTTTTAATTATTATGTATCTACTTCAAAGAAAATTTTTTTTATTTTTGAAAAATTGAGGGTGCGGATTCTATAACCACGCATAAAATTCGCCTGGCCGCTTCAGACCTTTTGAGTTGGCCTCTGATATCTTCAAAATCAATTTCGAAAATAAAATTATTCAAATATATGGCTTTGTAGGAAATTTCATTGTGCATCTTTTATTCCCCTACATAAAAGTTGTGTTTCTTACTCTTTCTAAAAGAAAATGAAAAAACTCAATTTTTGGAAAAATTAAATTTACTCTCTAAATTTGAATCAGTGAAAATTTCACTGATGAATCAGTGATTTGAGATTTTTCACTGATCAATTCAGTAATATTCCACAGATTATCAGTTTTTACTAATTTAATTAGTGAACCGATATAACCTTTACAAATTTCAATAAAGCATACTTATCAGTTTTGTAAATCAAGTTCCAATTTCAATCTGTAAATTCAGTAATTTATTGTGGAAATTTTGAATTCGTAAAAGGTGTAAACACGAACCACAACGCGAACAACGTGAAGTAAGCATTTTATCAGTCATCGAACGTATTTACAAGTATTTACCGGGTCAATGTAGCGTCCTTTGGTTCATGAAGTCTATTGAAGCGTCTTTTCTATCCGTTTTTTCACTTATTGGTGAATGTAATGATTTAATTATTGGAAACTGATTCTACGTTTGATTGTGTCAAAGGTATATGTATAAACAAAATTTTATTCACAAAAACTTTCGATGAACGTTTAAGGCTATTAGTTTAAGGTTAGACTAGCTGAAACTTTTGCTTTTTAAGTGCATCTAACATTTAATTTCTTTCCAGGTAAAATAAAAGCTATCAAAATTGTACTTAAAAAGAGCCTAGAAAGAAGTAACTTTGGCAATTTTTTAAGAAGATATTGCAAAAAAATGTTAAATTAAGAAGGTGCAACTGCTGCCAACTATCGCTCCACATTATTCCTTTGTACTGATTCAATCAGTAACTTTTGTTCACTGAATGCATCAGTAACTTTTCACTGATTATCAGTGACCGGATTCTAGCTATTTGAATCAGTGTAATTTCACTGTCAATCAGTGACTTTTCACTGATTCAGATTTAGAGAGTAATACATGTTTTCACTTCTGCTCGCTACAAAAGACAGAGTTTTTAATATTTTTAAATGAGAATTGGACGAGTTATGCTTCAAAGTATTTTGATGATGATATGCTCTTTAAAACTTTTCCGATTTGTTATAAAAAAAAACTTATAAATTTTTTTGCTAAGCATTATCAAAATATTATAACGCAGCTTTCATACGCTTCGTTTATCAAGAGAATTTTGAGTAAGCCCAAACTTCCAACGGAAGAAATGATCATTAGGATGTAATGAAGTTTTATGAAAAGTTTTACTTCAATTGAATTAATCGTTAAAGAAATATGAGCATTCAAACAGCGAGTCAAATATAAACAGAGCGCGTGAGAGGTGAGATTTGGTGAGAATACTTCGGCTTTTTTCCTAGTCTATCGAATTTTTATAACCATTTTTAAAAAAATTGAACATTTGACCGATTTTTTTGAAAATCAAAATATTTTTGACTTTTGCAGAAAAAAGTCACGTTTTTTTGTCTCCAAATAAAGCTTAAGTCTTTATCTTTCGATGCTTTAAATTTCATCTTGTTGTTTTTTGTTGTTTTCGAGAAATTAAATAAAGAGTAAAACGCCGCGCAGAAGGTGCTCGAGACTACTGGGCTTCTCGCTCAGCGAAACTTCTTCGGACTCATTTATCGTATCACTTATGAATATTTATTATTTATTAAACTGCTCTCTGCATTATACAGAGTTGAGACTGTCATTAAAGTTTTCTAATGTCTGCATTACACTCATTGTAGGGACGTAATATTAAGGAAAAAGACTATTTCCACGTATTATAATATATTTATTAGATAGAAATTTATTTCCTTAATATTACGTCCCTACAATGACCCTGTACAATGCAGAGAGCAGTTTATTAAACAATATATATATATTCATAATTGAAACGATAAATTAGTCCGATGAAGTTCCGCTGAGCAATAGGCCCAGCAGTCTCGAGTGCATCTGCGCGGCGCTTTACTCTTTTTTTAATTTCTCGAAAACAACAAAAAATGGCAAGTTGAATTTTGCAGCATCAAAAGATAAGGAATTAGGCTTTATTTTGAGACAAAAAAAAAGAAGATGCCTTTTTTTATAAAAAAGTCAAAAATATTTTAATATCAATTTATTAATATTTTATTTTTAATCGACATCGTATCGTTTATCTTCTAATTCAAGAAAATTTGTCCGGCTATTGACATAAATAATAGTTAGACCCATTCACTGAGAAAGTGATAAGTGATTTATCAGTCTATTTATTTTTATAATGGTTTTAAATTGTTATTTTTATTTATATGTTAAATTAAAATAATTAAAATTTAAACTGAATTTTCGTCACTTATTCGATTCTATTAATTCAATGAACAAAAAGGAAAACTATGTACATATTTTAAGATGTACAAATAATAATTATTAATTATTAATTATTAATGAAAAGTTTTTAAATTAAGGCTGTTGGAGCGCTGGAACAAAAAATGAAAAAAAAAATGACGTGAAATCTATGGAATCACTCGAATCTCCCACCTCACGATTTACTTTAAATGGCAAATTTGCAATTTACACATTGTTTGATGGGTCCTTTCATCGAGATCGGTTTCATAGTTTTGTTTAAATAAAAGATTTCAGCTTCTAAAGGAGGTAAATCACTGCACTGTCGAATAAATACACACACTCGGAATTTTTTTTTTTTGGGAATAATATTATTCCCAATTATGTGGGAGAAGGTGAAAATAATTATTTTCACATGATTCTTCGGATGGAAAGTACATGAGAAGAATGTCTCTTTTGGTGTTTTGGAGTTTGAAAGCGGAAATACGTCGCAACGACGTGCACGCCAAGTCCGACGTAGCACATTGGAGATTCTGGGACGGGTATTTCAAATGTCAATTAAAAATAAATGTGAGAAATACAATTTACTTTATTTTGTTTTTCAAAAAAATGGAGAATAAAATTAAGTTGATAGTTCGTTAATTTTATACTTCATTTCTTTGGAGAAGAAAATAAAGTAAATTTTATTTCTCACATTTATTTTTAATTGACATTTGAAATACCTGCCGCGGAATCTCCAATGTGGTTCGTCGGACTTGGCGTGCATATCGTACGATGTTTCTGGTTTCAAAGTGACAGCTCGTACACGAAGATGGAAAGAGACATTATTCTGATGTACTTTCCATCCAAAGAATCTTGTGAAAATAATTATTTTCACCTTTACCCACATAAATGGGAATGATATTTTCCTTCAAAAAAATTCCGAAAATAAGTATTGCTAAGTATTGTAAGTATTGCTCACTCTTTCTAAAAATATTGTCTGAACCCTTCCTTTTTCTCGTAGCTCAAATCTTTTGTTTAAACAAAACTATGAGTTTTTGCTAAAAGTGAGACACTAGTCCCCCTTTTTGCCATCGAGAAACCAATCTCGATGGAAAGATCCGTCAACAGTGTTTTCAGATCGTGGGATTTTTCGGCCCCCACTCTACGACCCACGAGCTCATGGTTTCTCTTTCTAGCAACAGTCACGAACCTATTCATAGAGAAAGATAGTATAAACTCGTGGGTCGTAGAGTGGGGGCTGAAAAATCCCACGATCTAGAGACACTGCCCGTCAAACAATGTATAATTGCAAATTTGTCGTGAGGAGAGAATTTGACTGATTCTACATCAAAATTTTTATTTTTCAAAACGCTCCAACAGCCTTAAATAAATTCATCTAGCGATTGACATTTGCTGTAGCCGGATAGCCGGACGTTTAGATATTTCGTTTCAGATTTTTTGAAATAGAAGTTTATAGAGGAAAAAATTTATAATTTTATTATACTCTGAAATTTAACAAAACGTGTTTTTCGGATTTGAATAATCTAAAAAAATGTTAATTCGAAATATTTGGAAATAAATAAAAATAGATATTTCTCTTTTACTTTTTTTTTTGGTTTCAGAGAAACAATTAGTAAGGACGATTTCCGTACCAAATTTTCATGGACAATTTTTGATTTTGAAGGCATGAAATCTACATTTGCTTCACCTAACCAGCTTGCATCAGAAAAAATATTTCTGATTGATCAGGTGAATTTAGAATGGCGTTTAGTTTTTACGTCTTTTGACGCGTCCCCTACACTCGCAAATTTGATATTTCTGATATGATTGTTGTTAATACCAAGTATGGGTTGGAAAATTTCGTATGTCAAAAACAATTATACCCATTGTTACAGAATGAGAACTTAAAAATTCTGAGTGAATTCGAATATCTCGTTTGTGTTTATTGGGGAAACGTTACCATTATTTCATGGATTCAAATTGTTCATAAAAAATGAAATCTTCAGTGACATAGTATTTATGATCGGCGATAAAAAATTTATTGTCATAAGATAATCTTTAGTTCGCAAGGTACAATATCAACACTTGACAGAAAAAAAATCAAAGAATCAACTACTGACACTTAATTTGCGGTCCCAAAAACCATTTCGTATGAGGTCTTCTATGAAGTGATTCGATATATTTATACCGGCCAAGTAGAAAAATTTAATAAACTCGGTCTCAGCATATTATCGGCTGCTCATTTTTATAACATTAAGAGTTTAGAAATTGTAAGCCAATTTCTGTTGATAAAAACTTTCTTCAATATTAAAAATATTATACACACACTTAAAGCGTCCCACGAATGCTGTGCACATTATCTAAAAAAGAACGCTATAATTTTCATTTTAAAAAATGAATTTTATAAAATCTATACTCCTAGATAATAGTTGTATCTACAATAAAACAATATAAACAACTTTTTAAATATAAACGACATAAAATAGAAACTCTGCATTAAATAAATGTAATTTCCATTAAAAATCTAGTATGAAATTATTTACATAATTATTTTTACAATTTAATTGATCTTATATATTGCAATTTCATTTGACGGAATTTGAATAACTATATACATATAACTTAATTGTTTTATAATTCGAAATAATTTTGTATAAAATTAAAATCAATTATTAACAATTGGCAATATAACATTAATATAATTATTATATATAATATAATATTCAATTGAAGGTAACAGCTATTTATTTGAATTTCCCGCCACGAATTGGATGCGAATTTTTGACTCAAGATCAATCATTTCCCCTTCATTAATAGTATCATTTGTTTTAAATAATATTAGAAACTATCTGCATTTATTTCTGGTGAACAAAAATTTGATCAAGTAGTTTTTATTACAAAAAAAATCAAATTTTTACGTTTTCTTCCATGCATTTGTGACGACCCGATCTCAAGGTGCAGTCCCATGTCGACAGAAAACGTCGGCGTAAAGCAGAAACTCATAAGAGTGACAGAGATAGGCAGATCAGTGTGTCCCTTTCACTCTGATGAGTTTCTGCTTTACGGTGGAATCAGCAGGAGGACTTGCAGAAAACCAATATGGTTTCCGAGAAGGCAGATCAACGGTAGAAGCGATTCGCGAGGTGCTGGAAGCTCCAGATAGGGCGCGGCGTGGATGCAACAGAACAAAAAGCGTCTGTGTTTTGGTCACGCTCGACGTCAAGAATGCTTTCAACTCAAGAAAATGGGTCGACATTCTTGACGCGCTGGAGAAAAGTTTCAAGGTTCCGTTCTATATCAGCCGCATCATTAGCGATTATCTGAATGACAGAGTTCTACTTTATGACACAACGGAAGGACAACGAACTAAGAACACTACAGCAGGAGTAGCGCAGGGTTCTGCTTTAGAACCTGACCTCTTGAATGTTGGCTATAACAACGTACTGACCATCGATATGCCAGAGGATACAAAGTTGGTTGGATTTGCCTACCATTTGGTAACCGTCATTATTGCAAGAACTGAGGTGCAGGCTAAGAAACGAATTGCATAAGTGACCAGGAGAGTCGGTGATTGGCTACAGGAGCACGGTCTCGAACTCGCAGCAAAAAAGACCGAAATGGTTGTCCTCACCAGACAGAGGAAGTTCCCAAGGCCGTTTAGCGCAGCGGTATATGACGAGAGCATCGTAGCAGCTAGCGCTGTCAAGTATATTATGGTGGACGAGAAGCTGACTTTATGGACTCACATCGACAAGGTGGCTGGAAAAGCAACTGTTGTGACTGGTATGTTGTCAAGACTCATACCAAACATAGTAGAACCTTGGAGCTGCAAAAGAAGAGCCATGATGAGTGTTATCCACTTCATCATACTCTACGGGGCGGAGATTTGGGCAGACGCACTCAAAATTGAGAAATATCGGAGGCGATTTTCGTCAGTCTAGAGAAGAGAAGCTCTGCGTGTTGCAAGTTCCTACAGGATGGTTTTAGAGGCTGCAGTGCTAGTTGTTGCGGGTGTAGTGCTCATTGATCAAGTCACAGGAAAGACAGCGCATCATGCAGGAATAGGAGAAAAAATGGGAATCCACCCTGAAGGGCAGGTGGACTAATTCGGTTGATTAGCACGATCACGCCATGGATAAGCCGAGCTCAAGGGAAAGTAAATTTTTACCTCACCCAACTCTTAACAGGGCATGGTATGTTTTATGCCTACCTGTTCAAGTATAGACGAAAGGTAGTGTTGCCAGATTTTGGGCTACTTTTGGGCTACTCAATGCGAATTTGGGCGATTAGTAGCCCAATCTGACAACTCTGTCGAAAGGGTAGTTCATTATGTGTCTACTGCCCAGAAAAGGTGGATGACGCAAATCACACTTTCTTTGAATGTGATCGATGGATAGCTACGAGGGAAGTCTTACGTGGGGATCCCCATAACACAAAATATTCCCTTAATATTTCAGCAATATTCCTTTGCAAGACTGGGAATATTGCATGCAATATTGCATCAATATGTCTGCAATTAGGAAATGTCCGCACTTTGCAATATTGTGGATCAATATTGGTCGAATATTTCTTTGTAATATATATTTTTTGCAAAATGAAAGTGGTTCGAATGTTGTATGGAATGTTGTATTGTCTTAATACTTAATTGCAAGATATTTTTTTTGCAAAATGAAAGTGGCTACAATTTTGCATAGAAATATTGCCGAAATATTGAGTTGCAAGATATTTTAAACAACATGTTGCATGGTAATATTTCTTTCATTTTGCTAAATCATAATGTGATAATAAATAATGTCACTAAAAATATAAAATTAATTTTAAGCTTTATTTAAACACAACACAAAAACAATAACTAATTTTCAATAACATAATTGTCTTCTTCATCGACACTATCGTCTTCGCCTAATTCCAAACATGTACCAGACTTCTTATTCCTGAAAGAGAAAAATGACATTGTTAATTTCGCTAATATTGTATTACTTAAATGATCTCAAGAATGTTGAAAAAAATGAGAAGCTGCAATCATTGTCAGATTATTTTGAGCAAACACTAGCTGTGAAAGCATTAAATATATAATTTAAAATAGATTATGCTACTTCTATATTGTTATTTTTTTATTTCATCGGTTTTAAAGTCAGTTGGAGTCAATTTGACTGTTTAAAAACTTACAATTCTCTTTTTAAACGATTGGGTCCTTGGGCTAACCAATTGGAGATATTTTTTTGAATCTCATAGTCGTTGACTTTCTCATTGTGCGTACGGACACTAGCTATAACGTAAACATTTCTTTATTTACTATTATTAGCAAACCAAGACGCACAATACGTGCGCGATTATTTTGTTTTCCTTCTTACAACTTCATATCATAATACAACTTTTCTTACAGTGGACTCTTTATACACATTGTTTTACAATCTGCACGAAAAAGTACTTTTTAAAGTAGAAGGTGATTCTTTACTAGATCACGTTTTCTGAATACGTAGCTGGCCATAAAAAATGTATAAAATTAAGTTTGTCGCAAAAGTGCCACACCTTTTTAAAAGAAATCAGAATCACAGAACATAAAACTGCTCGAATTAATTAATTTCAAATTTTTTGCTCTAATGAGAATCGATTCTGTTGAAGGATGTGTAAGTGAAGCTCAAGAATGCAAAATTGCTATTCTACATTATAATTCAAAGCACTTTTCGAGAAAAACACGCGTGGGTGATTGCTCATCAACGGGAACAACGAAGTGTAGTACAGTACAGATATGTGCTGAAAAGCAAGTTTAATGTCGAAGGAATTCTGGGACGACGAATAATTCGATTAGTCCCCTGGGAAAGGATTCAATGACGTTCCTTCTAGCTATTGGTATTGACAACGATATCGCCATGAAGAAGGAGTGACGTGATTTCAAAGCAGAACTAGCGTCAAGAATGCTGGTAGATCTCTAACGGAAAAATAAAGTCTGTGTAATGAAAAAGGCGATGTAAGAGACCTTAAACAGGCTGAAAGACAATGACACAAAAAACTCAAGAAATTGACTTGAAGCTTCTGAATAAAGACATCGTGTATCTACGTTAACAATCAAGAAGGCAAACTTATGATTGTTGCGGTGTATATTGACGATATGTTGATTCTCTTTTAGGAGATATTCATAGGATCTTCACAGTGTAGCAATTTTTAAATTTTCGATTTCCAGTTAAATACTTAGGTAAAGTAAATTCCTACCTGGGAATGGAGATTAGTCAGAAAGAACGTTTTATTGATATTTTGCAAGGTGAATACGTTGAAAACATTCTCAAGATTTAGAATGCAGAATTCAAAAACTACTATATGTTTTAGAATCAGAAGTTTCAGGATCATCGAAGCTGACCATATCTCAACTAATGAAATCTAAGTATATCCTTTCAGAGAGTTAATTGGAAGCCTGATGTATCTATAAGCTGTTATTTGGCAGGCTTAGTAAATTCTGACTAGCAAGCATGCACTTAAAATAAAAGGTTCATCTACACAGGACTCGTTTACGTTCTCGCAAACGGAGCAATCATGACGTGGGAAGCAAAGTAACAACGCACCACTACACGATCGACAACTGACGCTTCATCTTGTAATTTTGTTTAAATCTAATATAATAGAAAATGCTAACCAATAAGTAATCTGCAAGTGTGCATGTCTTTAAATGGGAGTTTATTTTGCCCCTTCTTTCTGGCAAACCAACTCAATTTTGTTGCAATTTGATTTTCTTAAAATATTGGTGATAACATCATGATCACCCCTGCCTCCAATATTTTTGCACGCAATTTTCTGTAAATTTCCATCAATAGTAATAATAGTGATAATATATTGTAATAATTGAAAATCCTTTTATTAAACGTTAATGATAGAGGAGATATCTCTAATATGGTAAAGGGCTCGAATAAGGCACACCTGGTAGTTCTTGCAAACTAAAACGTATGCTCTATTAGTAATAGTGGAATGTGAATGATACTCTTCATAGAAGTAGAAAATAGTGTTAGTTTCATTTTTTTATGCGTTTGTTGAGGCGTGAGCGGATGTGAGCTAGCGTGATCCAGAAAAATACAAAAGTGAATACTCTTGAGTTTATCTTATTCACCTCTTTAATTTTCGTGTATTATTTAATAAATAAATTTTGCTAATAAATGCTACACGTAGTAGTTTAATAGGGTTAAGACTGTTGAAGCATTGGACGAAAAAATGTAAACAAACACAGAATAATAGTGAAATCTGTGTAATGCCTTAAAAACCGCCATTTTGTGCACATCTTTGGACATAAACAAAATCTTTTGTTCCCGAAACAATGAAGAGGCGAATAAAACGGCAAGTATCATTTGTCGACAATTCCAGATAACTGGAATATTCGGTACAGACGGTACCCACCCACATGTGTTTTTTTACGAAATATCGACGATTACTGATTACAATAGGCTTTCGAAAACTGCTACCATTCTTCAAAAGCATTACGTCTGCGTATGAGTTACCCAGAGCAGCTTGATTTTGGCGAATTTTAATATCAGGGTACGCCTTAAGATATTTCGAAGGCTTCCTATTTTCTTTCTCCATGTTGCGTTTCTTCTCATTCTTGAAATATGGAGTCTTAAATAAAGAAGTAAGCTCTATACTTTCACTGAGTATTAGATCGTTTTTTTTTTGCTTTATTATGCCAGTTTTCCTGTTCTTTTAAAATCGAATCAACTTCTTCGAAAGTCAAATTTAACATTATGTCACTAATGAGTACAGGATCAACTTTTTTTCCCTGATTCCACCAATTTTCTTTTAGGTGTAGGTCACAATCGGGTTCGTAATCGTGGATTCGTGGAGACATGCTTTTATTGCTTTCAACAGGAATGGAAAAGAGATCATTTCCAACTACTTTTTCTTTTTCTTTCACCGTATTAGTCATACGAACTGTAGCGATGGCAGCAGCTCCTATCAAGGTTTGGCCTTTGAGAGCTTGGCATTGAATTCTAAAGAATTTATCAAGGCGAAGTCTTCCGCGCACATCGTTGAGAATATTATTTTTTAATTCTCCAAAATTTACTTCTACGGAACAACTTGTTGCTCTTATGCATGATGAATTAAAATGCTTAATCATGATCGGTGTCCATAGAACGAATTTCGTTGCTAATCTACACAGATGTTTATAAAATTGTGGCAAACGATAAGCATTAACTTGTAAATGGACAACATCCTTACATTCCTCTGCTTGGAGTTTTAAACTATTTAGCGATTTGATAATATTTATATCAGCATCAATTTCCTCGTTGACATAGAACTCGGGATTCCTTGGATCTAAATTCAAGCCGCTCGCATTCATCTGTTTAGTCATATTTTGATATTCGATACTTTCTTCATCTAATATGAATGTTATTGCACTGTGCTTTTCTGTTGCTATTAAATTAGGCAATTTTAAACTTGCTGTTTCAACAGGAGAAGGTAAAGGAGCTATCATCGACCACTTTACCATCGTAACTTTGTATCGTAATTGTCAAGGTCATGAGCAAAATTTCTTCAAACTTCAGAAAATCTTCACAGGATATCATGAGAGCTTCACAGCGGATGTGAAAATCTTTGACTGCTTGTTGCCTGGCATATTGTTGAATGCCAGAGAAATTCCTCCCAATAGAGCTTTTTTATTCAGTCAGAATAGAATGGTATTTGTGTCTAACTTTTCAGAAAGCATCTGACTTACGGATAGTGTGGTGCTGTTAAAATTTAACATTATTTCAAACAGAAATATGGTTGGTACCTTGATATCATCCACAGAGATCACTGGTGTGACAAGACTTGCTGTGCTGTCCAAACATACTGTACCATCATCCTTTAAGAGTCTGCAGAATTCTTTGTAAAAAAAATTTGCTCTGGCAAAAGATATTGCAGTTGAAATTCGTCTGCACCAATTAACAGAATCGATCCTATGTAAGGAGGTCTGTACCGGATTTACGTCTCCTAATTGATTTTCTTTTTGTGCAATGTTTCTGCTACAATTAGCAACTCCTACCTTCAACACTTTTTCGCCAATTATTCTTCATTTCTGATTTCGCAGTTGCCACACAACAGTATCATCTTCATTTAGTCTTGTATCTCGAGATTTTACAAGCAGCTACACATCTGCATTGTCACTCGGCATCTCTTTTGCACCTCATTATTCCTTTTTTTGCTTTTGCATTTTCTTCGTATATGTAAGTATGTACAAGGTAATCTGTATTGTTTCCAGAAACAATCAGCTTTATATCGGCCCAAGCACTAGGTTTTAATACCGTATGTTGACGACTTACGTAGACACAGGAGATTGGTTTAATTTCTTGCCATAAATCTTTAGATATTATTAAATCCCATTTAGTGCTTTGCTAACTTCTTTATAAAAATTATCGGATTACTCAGATATTTTGCAAACAAACAAACTGCATTAATAGCAAAGCATTTTGCTTACGGAGGCATATTTTGTATCCTAGAAATAACTATTCTAAAAGAAAACAAGTAAAATGGTTTGGAGAGGATATAAATTGGACTGGAAACGTAAAGTTCCTGAGTTTAGACTAGAGGAACGCCGTACTTTATTTTTGGTCCCAGTGAAGCAGGAACACCGTGATAGAGCAGGGTCCCAAATTATGTGTTAGACTTGGCAGGAGCCCGTGGGAATGGAAGGTTTGGAAAAAAGGATCTAAGTTTGTCAAACTCGACAGTTATTCCTCTTAATAAAAATTATTGGCCCTGAAAAGGACCGATGGCAAGTTGGCTCTTATAAGGGCCGATTTTTGAAATTGTAAATCAAGCGCCTCAAAAGAGTTGCCTGTGTGGTCTCGAGAGTAACTTCACAATTACCGAACGGATGCGAGGCTCTTCAACAGGATAATTATTTTGATGATCCTCTGGAAGGGATCTGAATTTCTCTTCTGATCCGCTTCTGCGTTGATTCGTTATTCGTGATCTAGCGTTGACGACCTTAGAAGGTGTCGCTATGATACCATATTGTGCTATGATTGCTTCCTCGCTGTTTACGTTCGGCGCCCTCTTCTTTGGAGACACCTTTATAGGAGAAGTGTGTATGTCTAGTACGTCTTCTTCGTCATCATTCAATGTGATGATTTCCGGTGCTAAACTCCGAAAATTCACAATCCGTAGACCGAAAACATCATCATATGGAAACCTCGGTGGTGAAGCTGGCCCTTGTGTGATGACAGGTCTTGATAGAGATCGAGACCCTGACCTGACCTTCGATTCGAGTGGTAGCGAAGCCACTGCCACAGCACATGATGGGAGAGCGCGTGGTTTCTTTCCTACCCCTGATGTCGAGGATATAGGTAAAAAGATAAAAGATACTTGAGAACTCGTAGGGGAATATTTTGGAAAGAATATGAGTGAAAGGATTCTTCCGTATGAGGGAAGAGAGGATAGGAAGAAAATAAAAGAAAACAGAGAAAGAAAGGATAGGGTTTGAAAAAGCGATCGGTCGTTGGATCGGAATATATGAAAGAAAGGAAAATTCTTTAACACGGTAGTGTGCAACAATATTTCCCCTTGAAATATTTTTAAAAAATCGTTTTTTGGAAACTAGATTTTCAAACCATTACAAATCTTCCTCTATTAGGAAGAAAAATTATTAGTTTTTTTTTTATTTTTAAGTAATATTTATATCTAAAGACCTTAAAAAAATACAACTTATGAAAAGTAGAAGTCGATAAATTTTAAACGTTTAACCATTCAGTTGAATTCTGAACTATTTCTCAAGTATTTTGCCCTTTAACTTATATAAAACGAATCAGGTGTACTGAGAACAATTTATTTTCATTTTATTCACCCATGTCTTTGATATTTCAAAAGCCCTATATTTTACAATGCACTAAGAAAAAAGTTTTTTTGAATCAAACAAATTTTGATATTGAGTCAAAGAAGAAAAAGCAGCCTCAGATTCTTAGTAGGCTTTTTCTTCAAAAAAGCCGTTGATATTATTTTGCCCGTCTCAATGTTATGTGCATTATAATTTATAATTTTAAGTGAGTAATAATAATAATAATAATAATAATAATAATAATAATAATAATAATAGTAATATAAATAATAATAACTAATTAATTAATTATTTCAGCCTCTGCATTTATCTCCTATTTCCCAAAGTATTAAAAATTACAATTGTCATAAAAAAAATAAATAAAACAATTCAAGATTTGTACAACTCAAAGAATTTTTTTGTAGGTATATCACTATTATCATAATCAGATATGTCCTATATCACAATTCAAAAAATGTTGTTTGATTCAAAGAATTTTTGTTATTGTGGTGAAATTAATTTTTTTGATTTAAAAAAAATCTCTTTGAATCAAACAAATTTTGTTTAATTTAAAGATATTTTTTCTTTGACTCAATATCAATTATACGTTTGTTCGATTCAAACAAATATCAAAGCATAAGCTCAAAGAAATCATTTATTTACATGACATTTCTTTAATACAAAGAAATATTTCTTTGCTTGTAAGTGTGAAGTATTTTAAGTCAATAAAATGCTTTCTTGGAAACTAGGAGCCTAGATTTCTGGAATCTCACTTTTACGCTTGAAGAAATATTTCTTAAGTTCAATATATTTGAATCTTTGAATAAAAAATATGAGTACTTAAATCAAATAATTTATTTATGCTGGATGAATGTATTATATTTTTTTGAGTGAAAGAAATATGAACATAACTCAAGGAATTTTAATTGATTTAATGAGATACTTCTTTAACATAAGAAGAAGATATACTTATTCAAATAAAGGATTTCTTTCGATAAATTAAGCATTTCATTAAAACGAATATTAATTTATTTAGTTGAAATAAATATTTATATCATTAGATAAACTGAAAGAAGATGTATCAAACAAATATTTCTTTCGAAGAAAGAAATATATTTTTGAAATAACTACACTGAACAAAATATTTTCTTCGTTTAAGAGCTAGAAATTTACCCACTCTACATTTACAATTTATCGAAAAAAAAGTAATCTATTTTATATAATGTGGGAAATTTTCTTTATATCATTCAAGAAAACACTTAAAAAGAGAAATAATTTCCAATTTTTGACAAATTATACTTGAAATATTGCTTTTTTTCGCTAAGATAGTGGATGTGGAGGTGGTAAATTTCTCGCTCGATCTGAGAGCACTGGGCCAGCAGTGACATCAGTGAGGTGTAATAGACTAACCTATTCGCGTCGCATTCTCGGTCGCGTTACCCAAAACTGCAAAAGTGCCACGATGGAATCGACGCTATCAGCTTTTTTGTCACAATTGAGCCTAGGTTGTTACATCGAATTCTTCGACAGTAATTAAATTTTCTACTTAACAAACTAATAGAATCGGTGGGTGATTTCGTGATTTTGCTAGAACATTTAGATGCATTAGAAGAAAAGAGTGTGTCGAATGTAGGAATGAAGAATGTGTTTAACGGTGTCGCTACGTTTTTATGCTGTAAAATTAAAAAATCGTTTTGTCAATAAATTAAAATTATAAGTGCAAAATGCATTATTGATTTCAAAAACCCTAAAATATAACCTAAACAAATAGAAAAACAGTATAAAGGAACTTCTTCAATTGAAAGGATTTTTCCGTTGTAAGCAATCAGAAAAAAGAAGGGAAAGAAGGATAAGTTTTAAATAGTTTATAAACAAAATCGAACTCTACGCCTAACGCAATAATGACGTACACGATGACACTATTTCCGCGTATTACAATATATTTATTGGATAAAAATTTATTTTCTTAATAGTACGTCCCTACACTGACTGTAATGCAGGCATTAGAAAACTTTAATGACAGTCTCAAACCTGTACAATGTAGAGAGCAGTTTAATAAATAACAAATATTCATAATTGATACGTTAAATGAGTTCGAAGAAGTTCCGCCGAGCGGGAAGCCCAGTAGTCTCGAGCGCCGTCGGCGCGGCGCTTTACTTTTTATTTAATTTCTCGAAAACAACAAAAAACGGCAAGGTGAAATTTACAGCATCGAAAGATAAAGAAAAAAACATGCCTTTTTTCTGTAAAAGTCAAAAATATTTTCATTTTCAAAAAAATCGGTCAAATTCTCAATTTTTAAAAAAATGGTTATAAACATTCGATAGACCAGGAAAAAAACTATCAAAAACATGTGGAACAAAATTTTGTATATTTCATAGGAAAGGAGCTTAATACCTTCGAAATAGCACGAAACCGCATAAAATCGAAAAAATTCGAAAAATTCCCCCTCCCCTATCTCGGCAAATTTGTATCCAATCGAAAAAATCTTTTTCCTATAAAGTTGTACCTAGTAAGACTACACTTTACCCAAGCTTGAGTTCGATCAGACAAAATCGAATTCTGAGGGTGGTACACTTGAGGAATAATGCCCCATATATGACTTTGTATGGAGGGAACCTTTATTCACTCTATAATTACACAGCCACACAAAAAAAAGTCTTGTTACAGAAAGGTGACCCATATACCCCCTCCACGTCATAATTTAGATTCATATTTAGGTCAAATGAAGGTCAAATCGCGAGGGTTTGACAACTCGTAAAATCAGGTGTACACTTGCACTGAATGAAAGCTTCTAAATTCTCCTGAAAGATCTGAAATCTCCTGAAATATCTGAAGTCACGTGAATTCACTTGAATTTTCATGAAATCTCCTGAAGTCAGTGAAATTTTCTGAAGTCACTTGAATTCACGTGAATTCACTTGAATCCACTTTAATTCATCATCAAATTGATGGTGAATTTTTTCTGAAGTCACTTAAGGTCAGGTGAATTCATTTGAATTTTCTTGAAATTCCCTGAAGTCAGTGAAATCTTTTGAAGTCACACGAATTTTCTTGAAATCTCCTGAAGTCACTTGAATTCACTTTAATTCTCCATCAAATTGATGGTGAATTTTTTCTGAAATTACTTGTGTCATGTGAATTCACTTGAAGTCACGTTGAATTCATTTGAAATCACGTGAATTCATTTGAATTTTCTTGAAATCTCCTGAAGTCAGTGAAATCTTCTGAAGTTATTGAAATATCCTGAAATATCTTGAAGTCAGAAGTAAATGTACACCCGTTAGACAGAGTTGTCAAACCCTCGTCAAATTACCAAAAAAAAAAAAATGTTATTAGAAATGACCACTATTCCTAACGTTTTTGGGGTCCCTGAATCCAAATCCGAGGTCCACTTGACACTATCGAATCAAGGACAATTCATGTTCAAACCAGTAAATATTGCAAAAAATTTATTTCTGACTGCAGATTCGGAAAGGAAGGGAAACTTTATGTTTAAAATAATTATTTTTAAGTTTTCAAATTAAAAATTTTTTTTTTCAATTTTTGAATTTTTAAAAAATTTTGTTCATCTCTTTTGTGGCGACATTATATAATAGCATGAAAAAATAAATAAAACAAAGATCTATGAACTTTTTAAATGTGTAATAGGTCTATGATAGGTTAATCTTTTTTTCTTTTGTAACAAACCCTTTTATCTTCGAAAGATTGTGACGCGCACTTTTTTAAGTTTCAATAAATCAAGCTAAGGTCTCCAAAAGCGACACACAAATGGCCCCAAAAAAAATAGGAAATTAAGACAAATAAAAAATTAGATAATTCAAAATAAAAATTTTTAAAAATAGGAAAATTCTGGGCCCCAGTCCTTTCTTGGAACAAAGGTAAAATTGATCAACTAGATCGCTAGATCAATAAAAAAATCAGTAAAAATCACAATTCAGAAAAATATAAATATTAAATAAAATAAATAAAGATCAATAAAATCAATTTGGTCAAAACATGTGAGAAAGGTAAAGATAAAAGATAACCTCTGAGACGTTACGTTTTTGGCGTCCCTTATTGGACACCTAAGTAACGTTTATAATTTCGGGGGTTCTTATTATCTTTGCCCTACCGGACGCTTCAGTTGAGCCAGGGTCAGTTTTAAGAGCAAGAAATAATTTAACTATTGGTTTATGTTTTAACAAATAATATAGAACGTTATATTTTCCTATAAGCTACATCTCTAAATTACGAGCTAAATGAGTGAGTTGACTTTCAAATAATTTTAAATGAAATGATGAATTATTATTTGGTGAAAATCTAATTTGAAATTTACATTTGTGTCGGTATTCTATATACGGTGTATACGCGATAGAGAGCAAGTGAGTATTTGTACGAGAGAATACACGCGGTATCTAATGACGTTTTACGTAAGTTACGTATCACTAACGGTCGGGACGGATACTATCTCCTGAGTCCTTCTCTCTCGAATAAACGGTTTACGGTACGTTGCGCAGAGAGAGAGAGAGAGAGAGAGAAAGATCTCTTTTTAATTTACTTTACTTTTTATTTTTACTTCTTCGCAGTATTTTACCCAGGTACGGTGTTAGACGGGAGAGAACAAGATTGAATCAGGGGTAGGCCACGTTTTAGGCTGACGTACCCTCTTTGTCTGATAGCTGGCTATAGGGGTGCCCGCTGGTCAGATATCAGATGATTGTCTTTAGGATGGAAATGTCAGGATGGTAATATTCCCCAGGTTCTGGAAATTTTCGTCAGGCTCGATCCAGGATAGGTCGGTGTGAGCCGAAGGATCCTTTAGCTGAGTGTATGGCTGTAGGGGTGCCTGCCAGTCGTACACTTAGTGGATCTCCCCTGAAGAAGACGTCCAGATTGCCTCCTGGTCGTTCTGCTATGGAGTAGCCCGCTAGCAGAGAGACTGATTGAAAATGAGACGATTCGGTGCTTTTAAGCACTTGTAATGACGTAACGAGTAACCGTCGGGTGGTAGGGGAAGCCGGCTGGTGGAAATCTCGCCCCGCCCGCTCGGTAACGTATCATCTGACAGTGATAGATATTGAGAGACAGAAATATGTGACGGGCGACAATACTGCTCGTTACACCTCGCAAAATTATAACCAAATTAACCATTAAAACATAAAATCAAAGATAAATTGATATAACTCAATATGTAAATAAAACTATTGGCGATAAAAACAAGTTAAAAGTAAACGAAACTAAATTTACTACTAGCTCAGAACATAATTAGTAGAGAGGGGTAGTTCGGGAATTATAAGACTCAAAGAATTTTATAAAAGAATTTAACAAAGTTTTATTCATTTGAATAAGAATATTCTGACGTGAGATAGAAATAACAACGATAGAAATATAAGAATACAAACAAAAATTGACATTGAAATTAAAATGTTTACAAAATGAAAGTCAACAGTCAAACAAGATTCAAAATAAAATACGTTGAAATAAAAATTATATAAGATATTACATAAAAGTTATATAAAATATTACAGGCAAAAAGGGACTAAAAATGGGGAAGTGTATAATAAAATTAAGAGGTTTTGGGTTCTCGTTACATATTTAGAATAAGGGGTAAAATAATTTAAATTAATCATAATAAAAGATAAATCATTGAAATCATTTAAAATTAAAAGAAAGATTTGAAACAGTTAAGCTTAAAGGTTATTCGACACTCTGGATCGTTAAAACAAATTACAAACACATGATAAATTAACTATAAAATTCAATAAAAAATAAAATATCACAAAAGTTCAAAAATGTATATAAAAATAAGATGATTCAACCAAGTAGTCGGAAGAGAATATTAAAATAAACAATATAAAATAAAATAACTTGGCTAAATCATTAAAATGGATCGAATCTTACCTTATAATTCGGAGAGAGACACTTTAATTTAAAATTTTCAAATTCGCTGAGACTTGATACGTGCTTTCACTTGGAGTTTCACAAATCAAAAGAGATCGAGTCAAGTTCTCACGGAAGCCCGTTAGCCTGAAGGAATTATAAATTGGGAGAAAGGGTTGATGCGCGTAAGCCTAATTTTGTAATTTCGCATGGTCGTGAGAGTGATAGCCGATGAGATCCGCTTCCGATTCGTCAATCGGATTTAAATGGCATTTAAAAGCCAGTAAACGTCTATTAATAGATAGGAGATAAGAGATAATTACAGGTATCTGTAATAGAGATAATTAGGCGAAATTACTAATTCTTAATTAGAATTACAAATTAATAACCTCGGTCAATCTTTGCCAGGAATGTGCCAAGACTAAAAGATGACCAATACCAATCCTTCTGTCCATTATTGACAGATTTGACAGTTCTGTCTTGGACGTTAAGAGGGATGGTGGAGAGAGATAATATTTGAACAAGGCTCAAGGACAGTAACTGTGGTGAAGAATTCGTGAAGGTGGTGTTGGGAATGATTAAATCAAATCAATGGATGAGTAAGTGATTGATACGTCTGTGGCTGCTCACTCGTGACCGCAAAAGCTCGGAAATTTACAATAAAAAAATAAAAAAATAAAATAAATCAACTCTAAAAATATATTACTAACAAACAAAAATAAAATAAAATTCGAAATTCAAATTATAAAATAAAATAAACAATACAAGAAATAAAAAATAAAATTAAAACAGTTAGGAGTGCCGAATTGTACTCAAAATGAAAGCACTCAAGTCTTTATTTCAAACACATATTTAATTTTAGAAACTTTTGTGATTTGCAGAAATCTGCAACAGCACAAGATCTGCGTAGAAGATTTCTTTTTCTTTTAAAGTGTCTGACTGTTTTGACCTTTTAAGCGACCAGCAAACATCTACCATCATATTTATATCTCACCTTCCTTGATAGCGACGTTCCATTTCCTTAATATCTTGGTGAATTCGCTCACTTTGTTCTTCGCTATAGTCTCTGATATTTTCTGGAAAGTAATCATGATGAGAATGTAGGATCTTTTTTATCTTTTTGAAACATCTCTTTAGGATTCACTTCTGTGACAAATTTTTCGTCTCTAAATAAAGTGCGAATTTCAGGACCATCAAAGATACCTTCTTTCAATTTAGCATCACTGATTTCTGGAAATTTCTTTCCCAAATATTGAAAACAGTTGCCATCTTTGTCTAAGACTTTGACAAACTGTTTGGTCAGACGAAGTTTGATATGACGAGACGGAAGAAAAATCTTTGAAGGATCTAGTCACGGTTCACGTATTATATTTTTGAATCCGGGATGGAAATCTTCTCGTTTTGGCCAATCTTTTTAAACGTAGTATTTCTTTCTATCTCTCCTATCCCAAAGACACAAAAAACAGGGATTCTTTGTAAAACCCGATTGTTGACCCAAAATCAGAATGGAAATTTTAAGGTCCCCGCAAACTTTCCATTGCTGTTCTGTATGCTTAATTTTGTACAAAACTATTTTTAAATTTTCTTATACTTCTTTCAACTTTGTTGGATGAACTAGTGGAATAGGTTACCATTGAGAAGTAGAACCTCTTTTAGGCTTCGTTTTGAGGAGTCGACAAATAGTCTCAACTCTCCCTTAGACAACAAGTTTTTCTTTTTTAATGCTGCAGCAAGATATTCAGCTCCCTCTTTCAGTAATCCCAAATCTCTTATAAGATCGTCTAGTTCCTCTTAATCAAAAGTTTGTGGAGTCATAGATTTCAGTACAGACTTTCTAGTCCCTGCAGGTATATTATATTCATCTTCGTTCATCTCACTGTCACTATCACTTTCATTGTCTGAGCTTTCCCTGTCACTTTCATCTGCTGTCTTTTCAGTAAAATCCATAGACTCAGTAATGTTTTCAGTGATATCCATAGGCTCTTGAGCTGCAGTTTCAATTTTAATCGTTGATGTTGAGTTCTTCACGGAATTACATTAGTATACAATATCTCCGATCTATTTGATAATACCATATCTGGACGTAAAATTTCCCGTTCTTTCCTAATCTGCAATAAAAAATCTATTTTTATCAATATTTATCTGTTTTTCCTTGAATTAACCTTGGTAGTGATTCGATAGGGTCAAGTGGACCTCGGATTCGGATTCAGGGATCCCAAGAAACGTTAGGAATATTGGTAATTTCTAATAAAAATTTTTTTTGGCGATTTGACCTTCATTTGACCTAAACTATGACATAGAGGGGGTAAACGGACTTCAAATTCGGAATCAGCGTGCCGTAAGACGTAAGGGTATATGGGTCATCTTTATATAACAAGACTTTTTTTTTGTGTGCCTGTGATATTTAATCCGAAAAATATGGCATATCTTAGAACTGAAGAAATATTTATTTATGTTAAAAACCATTTCTTCCTTTCAAAGAAATATTCCTTCTCTTTTATAGAAAGCTTCTTTTACACAAAGAAAAATATACTAATATCAAAAAAACTTTGATTTTAACCGAGAAATATTTACTTGCATGAAATAATTATTTTATTGAAGCAGCGCTGTAGTTCTTTATATTCAGTAAATTACTCTTTACATCGAATATTTATTTATTATAGTTAATAAAATATTTATCTCATTTAAAAAATGTTTCATCCTGTCAAATAAACTTTTCTTTGTTTTAATAATTAAAGAAATAATTATAGAAATATTTCTTCGGCCATATTGAAATCGACTATTTCTTTAAATCAAAGAAATATTCTTTGATTCAGAGATCCTTTTGTTCAGTGTACGTGAAGCTGACACCGTCATACTCGAAACTTAGAAGCTAGTAATGCTATCAATCCCGGTTTTATATTAAAATTAAGGGCTCATTTAGGGCCATTATAGGCCGCAAGGTCCAAGTTTAGAGTTACGAAAATTTTTTGCAAAACAGTTTTTAATTTTAAATTAACCTGTAGATTAATGATCCCGAAAAATTGACCGGGCTGGAAAAGAGGATAGGCTAATTGTCTTGAAATTCGGGACGATGAGTCACTTCGTTTAAATAAGTTTCAATAATTTGTGACGTTTGAATTTTTCCAAATAATCTTATAACTTTAATTATCTTATCGAACGCTTCAGTCCAGCCAGGGTTAGGTTTTGAAGATAATTAATGAAAAATCGAACAACATAATTTTACTGAAAATATAACAAAGAGTATTTATTCCCTATAAATTTACATATCTAACTGTGTGTGAATTTAATGAAATGACAAAAAAGTAAAAGAATCTCCATGTGGATGAGTCGGTTGTTTACGTGTAGGCTTGTGAATGTGTTTGGACGAATACAATATTTAACGTTTCAGTTCTCTGACTTCGGCCGTTTTGACGGTATTGAGAGAAGAGAGGTTTGATAGGAAAAATAGTGTAAAGTTTTGCTGTATAAACGTTGATACGGATAAAATAATATTAACGGATTTTTCGAAGAAAAAGCCTACAGAGAATATAGTCAATTACTTTTTCCGTGAAAAAACCTTGTAAGAATATTACGACTCCGTACTTATTACGGACAATATTGAGCGAATTTTATATTTGGAGAAAACCCCAGGCGGCAGCCAATCATGTTGCGCGTTCCTTCCACCGGCCTCCCGGCCAGCTATTACAAATACGGCTGTCTTTTGCTCATTTTTCTCAATTCTGATCTTACGACCAACTCTGTAACGTCTTACGTTTTCGATATATTTTTCTAATTCCTTTTCCCTGGTGCTGTTCACATAAAATACGATCCACCCTCTCACCTAATTCACAAGTGAAATATATAATGCCGAAATCATCAAGAATAAGGAAACGTTGCCGCCCGTATCCTCGACTCCACAGAGCTAGGAACATTCGCCTCGCCCTCGCGGAGAAGGAAGCAGCGCCTCCAGGAGTATTGGTAAAAATTCTTGTGCCATATCGTCATCAGGCAGCCCGGCCGAACTTATACGACACCGTGAAGAACGACGTTCCTCATTCCACGAATTGTTCAGCTGCAGTCTCTCCACCACATCTATCGCTAGACGATGTATTTGGCCCTGAATGCTTCCGCCTACGTGACGGGGTATCAATCACTCCTGGAAAAAATCTGGAATTTCGCCCTCAGATTATAAACGTGCGCAGCTGCACACCTGAGCCGACAAACGATGGGAGCGATGATGATATCATCATTCTAAGAGAGTCTCCAATTAAGACCAATCCCGCTAAACCTAAGATCAGAGGACGACAGATTTTGAAGAAGACTTATGAAATCCTAGCAAGTCCGAGCAAGCAGGTTAACCGCAGGTCCAAGATCACGAAGCGTCATTAGCAAACACCGCCTGAGGAGAAGTTACAGCCCGTGCCTCGTTGTTCACACGACGACGTCAAATCACCGAAGCAACCGCGGGTCAGATCGGTGGTTACAAAGCCAAGCAGACGTGCTTTGATGAGAGACCTTTTTGGCGACTCCGAATAAATGGCTCCATTCGGTACCATGCTCAACCCATTTAAAACAGCCGGCCTTTTTTAGAGCCACTACATTTTTTTATTCAGGAATAACTGTGTTCTCGCATTACGTGAACCATTATTTCACTAATTTTTACTTCTTTTTACAGGTATGTTGAATTTCCTCATTCCTCTCACTGGGCTCCTCTCCCTAGGTGATGTTCGCAACAGATATCAGATCCTCTGCGATCCTGTGTGTCTAACGCGAACGCCCGAAGTCTGCCTTCCTTCCTCTCCCTAGGTGCTGTTCGCAACAGATACCAGATCTTTTGCGATCCTGTGTATCTACCGCGAACGCCCGAAGCTCGTCTTTTTTTCTTTCCCTAGGTGCTGCTCGCAACAGATACCAGATCCTCCGCGCTCTTGTGTATCTACCTCGAACGTCCGAAATCCATCTTCCTTCCCTAATTTCAATAAAAGAAAGTACTTTTGAACGAAGGGACCTTCCAAAGACATAGTGTTCGGATTTCTTTTGATCTCTGTCTTCACTCAGGTGTCTTAGAACCCTGAAACGGTGTTCGGGAGCCAATTAAGACACGAGGTTCAAAAATCAAAAAACCTTGTCATGGATAAGTAACACTTATCACACTGACCTTATTTCTATCCAAATTGTATCTTCCTACCTTCCCATTTCCCCTTTCACTACAGGAGTCGACTGCAATATAAAGTCCTGAAAAACAGTCTGAATGTTAAGGGCATGTATTCCTTACCCGATCCCTACCTTACCGACATTTTTTTCTCTGTAACGTTACGTCTACATTTATAAAGATATCAAATTGAAAATTTATAAAATTAAAGAAAATATGCTAATGTATGTTTGTCTGGTCTTCAATTTTTGTAAAAATAAAAAAAAATTTTTTGAAAAATTTTTTTTTTTTGAAATTTCAATATTTAGGACCAGACAAACGTACCTTAAGGCTTTAGCTTCAAATATAGAAATTTTCAATGTGGTATCTCAATAAATGTAGACGTAGTGTTACATGTCGGTAAGGTAGGGATCGGGTAAGTAATACATGCCCTTAAATATGTGACAATTAAAATCAGTTTTCATGAATCATCATTTCATCTCGAGTCTAAATTCGAAATATATCGAAAATCTTGGTTGTAAAAAAGTAGCTTTATAGTGATATTTAAAATAAACAATTAACTTATTTTACAACTAATTACTAAATTATTTTAATAATTAATTAACCGATTATTAAAAGTAATACTGTACAGCTATAAATGCGTTAGTTTTTTTTAGAAATTGAAACCATAAATAAAGATCCATATTATAGTAAACATATAGTTAATTTTGAAAACAATCTAATAATTATTATTTTTCATAAGGTAAAATGTATCTTGTATCAATAGTATATAAAGTATCAAACTTTAAATAAATATGAAATATCATGAGTTATAAACACAAACAGTGATTAATTATATTCTTCTAAAGATCTACTATACATTAACAGTTGTATATATAAAGTTGTTTATAATCTATTAAAATTTTACAAATAAATACGTACTACATGGCTTAGATTTCATGTATTTAAGTAACTAAGTAAACTGTACCGGTCTGTTTTTCGGGGTTGATATTTATTGCCTCAGCGGACGCTTCAACCTAGCCAGGATTAGGTTTAGAGCCAATAAAACAGATCCGATAATTTTGGTTCATCAAAATAACAAAATATATTTATTTAACTAAATATTTATAAAATCATTAGTATTAGTGTAACGGAATTTAATATGAACGAATGTCGTATAAAATGAGAAAAGAATATAATGTACAGAGTGAGAAAAGTATAGTTCGCGTTAAAGTAGGTAGTGAATCGAAGCGGAGCGAGATTCTGAGGATTGCATAATATTGAATGAAACGTTATAGAGGCGGAGAACGTCTAGCGGGTAGAACGGAGACGGAAAATAAATCTCTCGAAGTATCTTAGATATTTCTGTAATTATAACGCGATGGAATTGTCGAACAAATATTACAAGATAAAGGAATTCGATCCTTAGACTCGGCATATAGGATTTGTGACGGATTACATTTATCAACTTTACCTGTCTTCCCCTCAACGGTAGATACGGTAAGCGGAGAGAAAGGTTGACAGTTCGGTGGACAAAGTAAATAATATTTTAATATATTTTTCTACACTAACATTGTTAAATAATATCCTTAGTCGCACCTAATAAATATAATTTTAGTTGGTTTGATTTATCTCTCTCAGGAGCGCCTGACGAGAGTAAATCAAGTTTCCCTAATCTTATGATTTTATTCGTTTATTACAGAAACTTCTAAGCAATTTCTCAGGTGACAAATATTATTATTAGAAGCACCTATTTAATAATATTTGTGTTAGATTTTGACAACCATAGAAGCACTTATTGATTGTTAAAATCGTACACCTTTGCAATTAACTCGAAAATGACGGTTTTGCGAGAAATGACAACCATGGTAGCACCCATCGATTGGCATTTCTTCGACTTAGGATAGACAATGACAGGAGCGCCTGTTTATTGGCGATCCTTCTCAGACGAAGTAAGTTCAGGAAATGGCAAGTACAGAAGCACCTGTCCCTTGCGATTTCATCCTCGCTTAGCCTATCATAGTAGCACCTATCGATAGGTAAAGCGAATAAGTTTTCACCTGGCGAGAGTCTCTCCGACCTGGTCGGTGGGACTCGCCCAGCTGAACTGAAAATTGTACACAGAACAACTGCTTTTAATGAAAGGGCCAACAATGGCCGACGCCTGGAGTAGGGAGAGTAGAAGTGGGGGACGCGTCTAACAGGCTCGCAAACGAGAGCCGGTGTAAGTGCGCGTACGTCACGCACATGCGTATAACCTCTCGTTACAAAATAGTGAATAAGTGTAAATAATAAATAAGTGTTTATAATTTAAAACGTACTTTATTTTGTGTATTAATTACAGTTTATTACAATTTACAAGTTAAATTTAATAATCGATGATGCTGTGAATTTTATAGTTATCAGAACTCCATGCGATCAATTTTTTTTGTTTAAATAAATTGTTTATACTTTTAAGAATATTTTAAGCGTTCAATCATTTCAAATTTCAAACTATTTCCGAAGTTACAACAATTAGAAGTGAGCGCGTCACTGATACTCAGGGTGCGTTCGGACCCACAGTGGACCCATATTGGATCCGCCATTTTGATTTTTGAAATTTTTGCCACCGCATTCGTTATCAGTGACCCGAAAAACCAGTGAATAACAGAATTTGGCTCATTTTATCAAAATTTTATAGCTCTAGCCAGCTTTTCCTGATTTGTTCTCATTCGCGCTGTATTGTTTTTTCTTTCGCGTTTTTCTCGAAACTACTTTTTCCAAACTGGTGTACATGATATCTCAAGATCTACTCAACCGATTTTGTACAAATTTTAAACACATGTTCTTTATACTATTGTCTATCGTGTGACGTAGGATATTTTTGATTGGGTGCCCTGTTCATAAGTTATGAATGTTTTAAACTCAAAATTCCTATAAAAATTAGAAACTTTTTTTTAAACAGCTGTCATTTCTACAAAAAATTAAACAAATTTTTTTTTGACTACGTTACACGATAGCGGTTACCTTTCTAAATAAGCAAAAAAAAATTTTTTTTGAGACAATGCCTGATCGTGTACCTAGGTACACCATCAACAAGGATTTTCAAAAAAGAGTCCTACTCATTGGCTCATATCTCTGTCATTTTTCAGTTTTTAAATTTGTCATTGATTCAATACTGGGAAAAATATTGAGTTGATTCAGCACTGAATCAAGGGTTACTCAGCCTGACAGATGCAAGTTAAATTTTCACTGTTGATACAGTATGACTGCCACGCTACTTTAGCATGACGTGTTCACGTAGCCACCTTCGAGTTGATTCAGCTCGAAGTCAAGGTAATTTACTTAAAGTAAATTTTAAAGGAAAGTAAAGAAAAATTATATTTTCAAAAGGCTTTAATATATCAAATTAAACTTTTTTGCAAAAATAAAACTATTCAAAAGTAAACTATAACTGTTTTATTTTTATTTTAATAATCTTTGATTTCATCGGTTTAATTAAAGAAATATTGAAAAGTTAAAAATTTTTTTCTTATAAAATGAAAAGTTATATTCGAAATAAACTTGGCAAAATGTTAGTTTTTTCAGTGTCCAAAGTAGATGAAATTCAACCAAAAACAAAATGTACTTAGGTTTTTGTTAAGGAATAAAGAAAAAAAAGTGGACTCAACTGGTTAAATCAAGAGTTATTTTTTAATAAAGTACATGTTATAACATTGATTGATTAATGTAAATTACTTTAGGAGAATCTTGAATGGATAAGGAAAATGGCTTAAATTTATAATGGTGTAATTATTTTTTTAAAGAAAAAAATTCAACGCGTTTTTTAGAACATAATTGAGAAATTTATGGTCTTATAAATATATATATATATATATATATATATTGTGATGTTGCAGAATTACAAACTCTGTAGCATCACAGATATAGTGAGCAACCGGCACCGGAGACATTCTTTATTTTGAATCGGGCGCGGTAATTAGACAAACGGAGGGAGGGTCCCACTGCGCAGGTCCAGAGCACTCTCAAGATAGGTTTCTCGCTTCTAATTGTTTTCGTCTATATTCTGTTTATGTAAACCTCGAGCCACACATCAAAGGAGATTGGAGAGATTGTTCGATGATTCGATGAGTGTCGAAAAGAAAAGACTGGAGACGATTTATTGAAGGAAGGAAGGACGCCAAAAATTCAAATAGTCAGCAGTACTCGCAATCGCCACCAGAGCCCGAAGGGAAGCCAAGTCAGTTCCTATCACTGACGCCCGGGGCCCTGTAGTATCGCCCGGAAATTACACTCACACGCTGGTTCGACATGAAGGATGTTATGGGATGCGAGACGCTCTACAATCGCATCTCGACCATCGAGCCACAGTAGAGAATGCTCAGACATTCCGTGAACTCATCTCCAAGGGATTTATGAGTACCGACGTGGGGAGCAACGTTAGCTTTGTACTTCGGCGACTGGCGACAAAATTACATTGAACTACGTCACCAGTCACATGGGCCAGGCGACGGCAGCGATTGGTCACAATGGACTCGTCCTTCCAGATGGCGAGCCACCGACTTCCGCCCGCTGTCAGCGAGCTTCCGTCTTCACCACGCCTCGACACTCTCTTTCCGTTAGTCATCGTGGCTAGACGTTCTTATTTTTCGTTCACTTAGTGAAGGTGTTGTCGAGACTGTTTATTAAGCGGAATCATTTACGATGGCCGAGGTAACCTTTCTTTGTAATACAATCTTTTAGCTGGCAAGCAGAGTGATTTTAGATGTTGTAAACTGCTTTGCCGTTTCTTGTAAATCTACCGCGTAATGATTTGAGAGTGCTCGCGACTTATTATTAGTGATTTATTATTTTGATCGCGGTGTAACTTATCATTTTGCTCGCGACGTGATTTCTTTGTTTCGCTCACGACTTCATTTAATTTTGTAGATTTCTCGGAACGTGATCGTAGAGTCAACCTTCTTAGTAAAATGTTCTTATTAAATGTGTTCTCTTCTTATACGATCTTCTCTTTGAACTCAGAGAAACATGGCGCGGTTGTAGCGTCTTGGGCGCGCCCGCCATGTGCTCTCTTGAAGTAGATTATCTTTTCGAGCCGCTAATTTAGTCACAAATACGAATAATTGTTTGAGAGAGCGAAATGATTTGTATTAACGGTTTATTGATGTTCTTTAACTAAATTTTGGGCCTTCTGCCACCGTATTGTAAATTGCGAACTGTTTAATTTGAATCTTTATAATTAATTGAATAAACTTGTCAAATCTGTTTCTTGGTTAAACTCCGTCTCAGTTTATTTCCGTTGTGCCGGACACACGAAACCCTGAGGTGTTACCAGTCCTTGTTAGCTGTGCTTTTTATAGGTTTTCAAGTTAAGCGAGATTCATCGTTGCTTATTTCAAAAACGAGCAACTTGTGCAATATAAATTTGAATTCTCGCAGGTTAAGATATTACGGTTTATTGCAGTGTAGCGGATAGAGACGAATCCGGCTCACAATATATATATATATATTATAACCTTTATTTTAAAGATTATAATTGTGAATACGTTATTAATTTTAATTATTATTTTTAATTATTATTTAATTTACTTATTTATTAATTTAAAGAAAGCCGTTTGAGCGCCAGCTAGTTTTCCTCAAAAACCAGCAAAAGAAATACAATTAACAGAGTTTACTTTAAGACAATTCCAGGCTAACACAGGACCGCGGAGAGGGCAGGGTAAGGGAGGATTCACTGAGCTACCGTCTTAAAAGAGAACATAGAATTTATTGACAGAGATAAATTCGAAAACAACACTTCAAAATTAATGATTCAAGCGGATAAGAAAAGGGATTGACGAATAGCTGTTCGCCAATTCTCAGAACATACAAAATTTTAGTTGAATATACAAACGATAGTTTTAAATGATCGGAGAGAGAGAGAGAAAACTTAATTACCTGTACTTATAAGGGCGTGAC